>JARBWK010000007.1:9260783-9481560 GCA_030556195.1 Anolis apletophallus | reverse complement strand
ATTCAGTCTAAATTTGCCTCCCCCACTTTAATGTGGTGCCTTTATCTCCTACTTGACAAATGTAACTGTCTTTCAGGCTGCAAAGGTCGGCAGCAGGCTACACTTAAGGTGAGAACTCACTCAACCTGGGCAGGCCTTGAACTCATGACCTACTGGTCAGAGATCTTATGCAGCTGACACTTTCTAGCCAGCTGCGCCACATTCACGGTGCTGAACAAGAGTTCAAAGTACCAAAACCAACAGCTGTGGAAGCAAATAGTAACTGGTATCAAACAGTCCAGGGTCAAGAAAGCAGGAAGTGAAATCCAAGTAAGAAGGGTTATTATGACAGTTAAATAGTTGCATGTGCCTCGTCAAAGGGTGAATTGAAATTGAATTGAATCATTTGTCATCTCACACCCACCAATATTGTCCTATTGCAGCTCAATTGCCTGCGCCTGCAAGACAGCCTTTTACCACCTGCGACAGGCAAAACGTCTGGCTCCTTACCTCTCCCGCTACGACCTGGCCACGGTGATCCAAGCTACGGTCATCTCGAGGCTCGACTACTGTAATGCGCTGTACATTGGCCTACCCTTGTCGGCGATCCGGAAACTCAAGCTGGTGCAGAACGCTGCAGCACGTTTGCTCTCAGGAGCCTTAAGATCTGCCCACGTGACTCCACTCTTGCGCGAACTGCACTGGCTTCCAATTGAATTCCGGGTCACCTTCAAGGTGTTAGTTCTAACTTTCAAGGCCTTATATGGTTTGGGGCCAGTGTACCTGAGGGAGCGGCTTACCCCTTATGTGCCCAGGAGATCGCTGCGCTCAGAGGGGCTCAACCTATTGGATGTGCCTGGTATTAAGGTCTACAGACTCGCTAGTACGCGGCAGAGGGCGTTCGCCGTTGCCGCGCCAACCTCCCCGAAGAGATACGAGCCATCCGGGACCTAATGCCGTTCCGCAGAGCCATTAAGACCTGGCTATTTAGACAGGCATTTGGCCCATAACCAATGCCGTTCATCAGCATCCTGTTGTGCCGCTACCAGCATTGTTCTTCTGCCATTGCAGTTTTGCTCGGAATATAAGAACATAAGAACATAAGAGCCATGCTGAATCGGACCTCAGCCCATCTAGTCCAGCATTCTGTATCACACAGTGGCCCACCAGTTGTACACGGGGATCTCGAGCAGAAAGGAGGGCAAACCCTGACCTGCTCCCGACCCCCACAACCAGTACCCAGGGAAATCCTGCCTGCCTCAACCAACTCCGAGTGGCACTTGAATGTCCTTTTCAGTAACTACCGATACACTTGGTATCCATGAATCTGTCTAATCCTGCCTTGAAGCTGTCCAGGCTGACAGCTGGCACAACCTCCTCTGGAAGTGAGTTCCATAACCCAATGACCCTCTGGGTGAAGATATATTTCCTTTATTAGTCCTAATTTTCCTACCTTGGAGCTTCAGGGAGTGCCCTCTAGTCCTAGTGTTTTGTGACAAAGAAAATAGTTTTTCTTTATTCACCTTTTCTATCCCATGCATGATTTTATACACTTCGATCAAGTCACCTCTTAGACGCCGTCTTTCAAGGCTGAAAAGACCAAGGCGTTGCAACCTGATTTCATAAAGGGAGCCGCTCCATCCCTTGGATCATTCTTGTTGCCCTTTTCTGTACCTTTTCCAGTTCCGTTATATCCTTCTTGAGGTGCGGAGACCAGAATTGTACACAGTACTCCAAATGTGGCCTTACCATCGATTTGTAGAGAGGTAATACAACATTTGCTGACCTATTTTCGATTCCCTTTCTGATCATGCCAAGCATAGAATTTGCTTTTTTCACTGCTGCAGCGCACTGGGTTGACATCTTCATTGAGCTGTCCACCAAAACCCCAAGATCCCTTTCCTGGTTTGTCTCGGAAAGCTTTGACCCCATCAATTTGTAGGTGTAGTTGGGGTTCTTTGCCCCGATGTGCATGACTTTACACTTGTTTAGGTTAAAATGCATTTGCCACTTTGTTGCCCATTCACTCAATTTCGAGAGATCTTTCTGGAGCTCTTTACAATCAGTTTCATTTTTAACTACCCTAATATGTTTTTAATTGGGGGTTTAAATTGGGTTTTATTGCATTTTATGTGTTTTACCTGTTATTAACTCTGTAAACCGCTCTGGGCTCCAGAGAGAGCGGTATATTAAGTCGAACTTAATAAATAAATAATAAATAAATAATTACCAACAAATCACTCCTCCTCTTAGTGCAGCCGATGCATGGTAAAGTAGAATGGGGAAGCTAAGGCCAAGAGATAGTAGCGATTATGCAAACGTATGTAGACAATGTAGATATGGGACTATACTTTGGGGCACATTTAGATCTTGTGTATGTGCTCAGTTCAAGACACACGAGAGCCTAACTCCAGAGGCTATCTTGTCCTCAGTCCTCAATCTAAGGCAGGGGCTGGGAACCTATGGCTCGCGAGCCAGGCGTGGCTCTTTCGATAATTGCATCTGGCTCGTGGGGGTTGAGGCGGCAATTCAGCTGAATCACCGCCTCCTCCTCTGCTGCATTGGAAGCCAAGGCAGGCCTGGATTGGAGGAGCCTCAGTGAAGCAGCCGGACTTGGCTTCACTGAGGCTCCTCCATTCTAGGCCTCCTTTGGCTTTCAATGCAGCGTGATTTTTTATGCCCGGCGTACTAGACGACCCCCCCCAAGTTCAGCAGGGTTTTTTCAGGCTTAAAAAGTCATCTATACCAGTGTTTCCCAACCTTTTTTGAGCCGCGGCACACTTTTAACATTAAAAAAATCCTGGGGCACACCACCAACTGAAATGACACAAAATGACACTCTAACACAGTAATACATATAGTTAATTGACCTTGAGTTTCGGAGTTGTAGTTCACCTACATCCAGAGAGCACTGTGGACTCAAACAATGATGGATCTGGACCAAACTTGGCAAGTGGGCCCCTCAGGCAGTAGGGCAGGCCGAGGGCCGCCACCAAGCCCAGGTTTCGGCCCAGGTTCCCCCCACCAGCCTCAGCCGCTCCCATTGCCACAGGTAGTGGCTCACGGGTGAAAGGGGCGGCGGGGGAGAGGGAGAAGGCAGCAATTCCCCGGCGCTGCTCTCCGCCATGACTCCGGCCCCTCGCTTGCTGAGGCCGCGTGGAGGAGGAGCATGAGCGGTGGACGGGCTTCAGCCCTGCCCACTGAAGCCCGTCCACTGCTCATGCTCCTCCTCCACGCGGCCTTAGCGAGCGAAGGGCCAGAGTCATGCCGGGAGTCATGGCGGAGAGCAGCCCCCTTCAGCCCCGCCCACTGAAGCTCGCCCACTGAAGCCCATCCACCGCTCATGCTCCTCCTCTGCGCGGCCTCAGCGAGCAAGGGGCCGGAGTCATGGCGGAGAGCGGCGCCGAGGACTCCCGCCATGACTCAATCAGGCACGAGCAAGCTTCTGCCGCTGAAAGGGGGCGGGGCCCAAGCGATGTCACCCTTCCCTCCTCCCTCCCTCGATTGAAGGCTGGCTGGGGAAACGGCCGAAGGAGGCGGTGCCCCGGCCCCTTCTTCTTTTTCTTCGCCGCCGCCCGGCCCTTCCTCCTCCCCCAAGCAGCAGGAGTTCCCAGGAGGGGGAGAAAGGGTGGGGGAGACGGTTTTCGCGGCACACCAGATGATCCGTCACGGAACAGTAGTGTGCCGCAGAACAGCGGCTGGGAAACACTGGTCTATACGGTACTCACATTTAGTTGAATTCAGTCTTAATATATATAACTATATATATATAACGCGTTGCTGTGCCCTTTTTAGGAGATGCGAGAAAGTCCAATCATCCACGGTGGGCCCTCCTCTAAACTGCAGTTGGATGGAGTGTGGGTCATGGGGGGCATGGTGTGCCAAGTTGGGTCTTTATTGGTCTTGGTTCTGGGCCACAGTGGTCTGTGGGGAATGATGGGTTTTGAAGTACTACAAATCCCATTTTCCATGGTGGTACTTCAAGTCCCATCATGCATGGTTGGGGCTCTGTGTGCCAAGGTAGGTTACTGTAAATTCAGGCCATACACAATGACCCATGAGCTGAGGCCTAGTTAGGAACAGCAAGTTAATGAAGCCTTACTGTCAATTCAGGCCATACACAATGTCCAATGAGCTGAGGCCTAGTCGGGAGAATCAAGTTAATGAAGCCTTACTGTCAATTCAGAGCGTAAACAGCTTCCCAGTAAGTGAGGGCTAGTTAGGGGAAATCAAGTTAATGAAGGCTTACTGTCAATTCAGAGCGTAAACAGCTTCCCAGTAAGTGAGGGCTAGTTAGGGAAATCAAGTTAATGAAGTCTTACTGTCAATTCAGAGCGTAAACAGCTTCCCAGTAAGTGAGGGCTAGTTAGGGAAATCAAGTTAATGAAGTCTTACTGTCAATTTTGGGCGTGGTCTGTGTTTTTTTGGGGTGTAAATTTTCGGTTGGAAGTGATTTGGGTGTTTGTTATGGGGATTGGCTCAGGCCTTTTCCTTATTTTGTTTTGGCAGTTTTTTATGGATCAGAATTTTCATGTTGGCTGGCTAGTGAAGCAGTTATGCAAATCCGCCCTTATTGGCAGCCAATCATGTTGTTCAGAATGTAGAGGCTGGGTGAGTCTTTGGCTGCCCCGGAGGATGCTGGTAAATGTAGTTTTATTTTTACTCGTTGTTTTGGGGGCCTTTTAGGTTTTGGGGGGTTTCTTTGCTAAAAACGTACCTTGCTTGAGGCCTATTTCTGTTGGCAAGTATTGTTTTTCTGCGTTGTAAGGTTTCTTTGTTTGAGGTATACATCACATGATGTGAACCCATTTATATAATAGATATATATTATATGGCTCTTGCTGAAATAAATTTCCAAATATGTTGCTTTTATGGCTCTCTGAGTCAAAAAGGTTCCCAGCCCCTGATCTAAGGACTTCATCACAAGGAGCTGGAGAAAACAGGGGAAAGTGGGAGAAAGGGTGGAGTTTCATTGGGTTATGTCTTTAAAGAAGATGAAGAATTTACTCGCTCCTATCGCACTAAGATTGCCTCCTCCAGCTTTTAACTCAACCATCCCCTTAATTCCCATCACACGGGCAGGCGATGACTCCTCCCATTTCAAGGATGCCAGCACAATTTTTAGACAGTCATCTAGCACTGCCTTCAATCCCCTTCCACCGAAACAGAAGCACCTTTCTTAAGGTGGCACTTTCCCCGGGGGTCGTTTGAAGGGAGATGTCTTCCCATTGTCCCTCCAGAATTGTATTTATCTTTCTTAAAAACATCACCCTGGATTGTAAATTAACCCTGGATGGCGAGCGGCTTAACCCATCGCCATCGGTTAAGAGCTTGGGGGTTGTGTTGGACTCCTCGCTGACCATGGAGGCTCAGGTCTCCGTGGTCAGCAGGATGTCTTTCTTTCACCTCCGGCAGGCTAGGCGACTGGCACCCTACCTGTCCAGGGACGACCTGGCCACGGTAATCCAAGCGACGGTCATCTCGAGGCTAGACTACTGTAACGCCCTCTACGTTGGCCTTCCCTTGTCGATAATCCGAAACTCAAGCTGGTGCAGAACGCCGCTGCTTGCTGGCGGGAACGCCAAAGAGGGAGTCACACCTATCCTCCGGCAACTGCACTGGCTTCCTATTGAGTACCGAATTGCCTTCAAGGTGTTGGTTTTGACCTTAAGGCCTTGCACGGCTGTGGCCTAGTTCAAAGGGACACCACCCCGTTTAGATAGAGATCACTGCGCCAGATGAACAGAACCTGTTGTCAGTGCCATCAATCCGCTCCTGCCATCTATCGACGATTAGACAGAGAACTTTTTCCGTAGTGCCTTGTGCTCTGGAACGCCACCCGACAGTACCAGCTATCTCGAACTGGCCCTTTCCGGAGGGCTTGTAAGACGGCCCTTTTTGGCCTAGCCTTCAATTAGGCACACCGGACTAAGAACTATGTCGCATGTCCTTCCATACCTGTGTGGTGATGTAATGTGTGTTTTTAATGTGTTTTATGTTTTTTATGCTTTTAATGTAGGGCTACATGCCGACATGTGGTGACATGTTGCCCGTTATATTTGTTGTTATCCGCCCCGAGCCTGCTGGGAGGAGCGGAATACAAAAATGAACAATAAATAAATAAACCTTAATCTTTCCCAAAGCCTTTGCATTGGTTATCTGGGGAAATTGGCATTTTGCCTCCTCCCACACACAGTGTCAATGTTTTATTTACAATTGGGCAACAAAAGCGGGCAACAGGGATTAATATCACACCAGGAAATTGGACATTTTGGCCAAATAAGCCGATTGCCAACAGGCTTAGGAATCGTTGGAAAAATCAACATTTTAGAAACGACAAAATACCTCACCCTCACAGTTGCGGCTTGCATTGTGTGAAGGGCACTGTGGGTTGCCATTTCATGTGTAGAAACACTCATTTTGCTGTGTGTGATGAAGTCATAAGTAGTTGGGTGTGTTCATACAGTAAGAAGTTAAAATGTATATCATCAGTCATACCCTGAGTTCCACCTTTCTGCCACGGTAGTTCTCAGAGATCCAATGAGAACCCAAAACTGTACATTCCAGATTTGGGTGTCCTCCTAGATTCATCGCTAACGCTTGAAGCCCAGGCGTCGGCAGTGGCTGGGAGGGCCTTCACACAATTAAAACCCGTGTGCCAACTGCAACCGTACCTCACGAAGTCGGATCTGGCCAGGCCCGGATCAGGCCCTTTTGGCGCCCTAGGCCAAAGGCTCCGCCCTACCCCGGCTCCTCCCCTGGCTCCGCCCCACCCCCAGCTCCTCCCCGCTCCACCCCTGCCCCGCCCCAGCTCCTCCCCGCTCCGCCCCAGCCCTGCCCCTGGCTCCTCCTCATCCCGTCCCTCCCCCCCTGAGGCTCCGTCCCCGCCTCCTCGCCGGCTCCTCCCTCCCTCCTAAAGCCACTATGCCAGCCTGAGAAGCGGCCGAAATCGCGGCTTTAGGAGGGAGGGAGGGAGGAGCCGTGGGGAGGCCTCGCATCGGCTCCGGGGGTAGAGCTTTCCTTCCTCCTCCTCACGTGTTATGGACAGACAGGGAGCCATCGTGCGCATGCACCCTTTTTTTGATTTTTTTTTTTAAAAAATGAATTTTTTTATACTTGGGAGGGGGTCCGGACCTGCTGCCCCCCCCAAAGGTGCCGCCCTAGGCCATGGCCTAGGGTGTCCTTATGGGTAATCCAGGCCTGGATCTGCCCACAGTGGTCCACGCCTTAGTTGCTTCCAGAGTGGATTACTGTAATGCACTCTACGTGGGGCTGCCCTTGAAGACGGCCTGGAAGTTTCAATTGGTCCAACGGGTGGACCAATAGATTTCTAACTGGAGCGACTTACAGGGAGTAGTCATCCCCCTGTTTATGGAGCTCCATTGGCTGCTGTTCATCTTCCGGTCCCAATTCAAGGTGCAGGTTCTTACTTATGAAACCCTGAATGGTTTGGGACCCACCTACCTGTGTTAACGCATTTCTGTCTACGAACCCAGGTGATCTGGAGAGGCCCTGCTCTCTTCGATGATCTGGAGAGGCCCTGCTCTCGCTCCCGTGTCCTTCGCAGGCGCGATTGGTGGGGACGAGGGAGAGGGCCTTCTCTGTGGTGGCCCCCCGACTCTGGAACTCGCTCCCCAAGTATATCAGACATTGGCAGTCTTTAGGAGGATCCTGAAAACGTGGCTGTTTCAATGTGCCTTCCCTGAATAAAGTCATTTATTCAGATTATTCTTTATTACTTCATTCCATTGCTTGTATACACTATATATAATTTCCACTAAGCTCCACTGGACTTATTCTTTAATATTTGTGTTTAAAACTGAAAAGTAGGGCACATCATTCCTGTGAATAACAATATTGAAATGTCTGCCTTTATTAAGTCTAAGGTGCATTATATTGCTAGAATTAGAGCAATTCTACATGCTCTGGCCATAAAGCTATTAGGGACAATTTCACAGAAAATCAGCAAAATAACCCTTAATGTGCACTTTCGTTTTGCCAGGGAAATGCTTTCCATAAGAGAAGATAACTCTAGACTAAAAAAGCCTTAGCAATTTAGGAGTTCAAGAATATTTGGCTTCTAAAGGTGAATTACCATAGCAATGCACATTATACTAATGGATCACTTAGCATTCTAAATGTTGCTGTTTGCAGCAAAGCCGTGGGGAATGTTCAAACCATAAATAAATATAGTTTAAAATATTGTCAATTACAGCCAATGCCAGCAAAAAAATTTTTTTGAATGAACAAATTTACTAAGGAATGTTGTGCTTTGTGTCATTAAGCCAAGGGCGGACCTACCTGTTCCGGGGTATGCGGAAAAAATTTTGCCCCCCAGTTGCTCCCGAGGGAGCCCAGTGCGCATGCGCTAATCTGTGCGCACACGCACTGGCTCAAGAGCACGCCCTCCTGCTTTGGAGCCCAGTGCGCATGTGCAAAACTGCGTGCACGCGCACTGGCTCCAAAGCGGGAGGTGCACTCTGGAGCCAGTACGCATGCACAGAGCTTATTTGCGCATGCGCAGAAGCTCCTACAGGCGCTGTAGCACCTGTAGAAGCTTCTGCGCATGCGAGGGCTTGACTTGACCTAACAAAGGCCCAGCCGGCGCGGTGGCGCGCGCAGGCCACAGAGCCGGCTGCGGAGGCCTGGCTGGTGCAATGGTGGGCGGGGGCACTGCGGCGCGGGTGGCAGGGCGGGGCAGAGCTGGCGCCGCGGCGGCCCTCCCAGGTGGCGACGCCCCTCCCGGGTGACGTTGCCCTACGCGCCTGGACGAACCGGCCCTGCATTAAGCCATATAATAAGCACCAGGAATGTGGCACAGCTGGCGGGGTGTCAGCTGCATAAGATCTCTACTGACCAGAAGGTCATGAGTTCGAGGCCTGCCCGGGTCGAGGTGGGCTCTCGACCTATTGTGTAGCCTGTTGTCGACCTTTGCAACCTGAAAGATAGTTGCATCTGTCAGCATCCCCCTTGCGACGTAATGGAGCAACAGCACCCCTGTGATGCAATCAGAAAAAAAGAACTTCCTGCTACAATATGTGTGTGTATGTACTGTACTGTGATAAACGGCAGGGATTGTCTGCTTGTATGTGTACCTGTAATCCGCCCTGAGTCCCCTTCGGGGTGAGAAGGGCGGAGTATAAATAACGTGTTATTATTATTATTATTAAGAAATTTAAGGTACCACTTAGTGGGGAGGCTAAATTTAACTGATTTACGAGGCCATAAAAATCTCCAGGAAGCACGCAGAAGAATGAAGGAGTGTGACAGCTCCCCTGGTGGCCAGATGTTAAATTGCCTCTGTCTGTCTTGTGTTGAATGCTTGCCTGTATATGTTCATTGTGATCCTGTTGTAGCTTCCCCAGATGGCCTTGAGACACGCCAAACTTAGTAAAAGTATTAACAGTTTATTTGAACATAAATCATAGCCACAATCCGGCTTCCAAAATCCCAAAAACCCCAACACCCAAAAGAGTCTCTAATTAAACATAAAAGACGTCTCTGTCTGTCGTCCTTGACTTTGTCTTTGTCCAGGCAAGAAGTCTGTATGATGAGATGATTCGTCCAAAAGGAAAGGAGTGCTTCCTAATCCACAGGAGCTAAGTATATACAAATAACATACGGTACATCAAAGCCCCCGCAACCCACAGCCTCTCCCTTCCACCAAATATACAATACCATGCACAAGCAGTCACTCACAGCAACACAGGAATGGTCAAATGAAACGCGGTAGTCACTAGGCATAAAAACAAACATTAAATCCCCAAACCCCCCAACATTCAACGGTTTCAGCTAGAGCTGCCATTGCAGCTCACCCAGAACCCTACATGAAAACAGCCCAATACTCACAGATAAGAACATAAGAACATAAGAAGAGCCATGCTGAATCGGACCTCAGCCCATCTAGTCCAGCATTCTGTATCACACAGTGGCCCACCAGTTGTACACGGGGATCTCGAGCAGAAGGGAGGGCAAACCCTGACCTGCTCCCGACCCCCACAACCAGTACCCAGGGAAATCCTGCCTACCTCAACCAACTCCGAGTGGCACTTGAATGTCCTTTTCAGTAACTACCGATACACTTGGTATCCATGAATCTGTCTAATCCTGCCTTGAAGCTGTCCAGGCTGACCGCTGTCACAACCTCCTCTGGAAGTGAGTTCCATAACCCAAGGCTGAAAAGACCAAGGCGTTGCAACCTGATTTCATAAGGGAGCTGCTCCATCCCTTGGATCAGGGCTGTCCAACTGGCGGCCCTGGGGCCATACACGGCCCCCTAGCCTGTTGGCTCCGGCCCCAGCTATGCTCCCGGCCGCCATTTTTAATTTTTTTAAAAAACAATTTAAATGGCGGCCGGGGGGGGGAGGCGGGGCAGGGAGGAGGAAGTGAGCTAGCTCCTCCTCCCTGCACCGCCCTCTTCTTCCCTCTCTCCTGAGCCGATGCCTTGGAGGGGAGGGGGGTCCCCCGCGGCGCCTCCCTCCCTTCCAAGCTCGCTTCCCCCGCGAGCCTTCCAGGTTTGGGGAAGGGTTTTCGCCCGGCACTCGCGTCTCGAGTGCCGGGTGAGCCGAAACCTGTGCGAGAAAGGCGGCGGGCCTCCCCCGGGAGCCTTCCAGGCTTCGGGCGAGTTTTTGCCCAGCTCCCGTGTCCCTCTGCTCCAGAGGACACGGGAGCTGGGCGAAGAACCCAAGCCTGGAGGCTGCTGAAAGGGAAGCAGAGCCGCTCTCGCCTCCCCCTTCCAGGCTTCGGGCGAGTTTTGCCCTTCCCTCTGCTCAGAGGGAGGCTTCGCAAGCCTGGAAGGCTTTGCCGCTTCTCGCCTCCCCGGGAGCCTTCCAGGCTTCGTGTCCTCTGTCCCTCTGCTCAGAGGGACACAGGAGCTGCCTGGAAGGCTCGCAGAAGAACGGCGCCCGCCTCGCCTCCCCCGCAAGCCTGTGTCCCTCTGCTCAGAGGGACACAGGAGCTGGGCGGCTCGCAAGCCTGGAAGGCTCATAAGGGGAAGCGGCGCTCGCCTCCCCTCCCCCGGGAGACTTCCAGGCTTCGGGCGAGACTTGTGTCCCTCTGCTCAGGGGACACAGGAGCTGGCGCGGAACTCCGGCCTGGAAGGCTCGCAGGGAAGCGGCGCCGCTTCTTGCCTCCCTTCGGAGCCTTCCAGGCTTCGTTTTGCCCAGCTCCGTGTCCCTCTGCTCAGAGGGACACGGGAGCTGCAAGCCTGGAAGGCTCGCTGAGAACCCGCTGCAAGGCCTGCCCAGCTCCGTGTCCCTCTGCTCAGAGGGACACAGGGCTGAGGCGGCCTCCCTGCAAGCCTGGAAGGCTGAGCGCGCTCTCGCCTCCCCCGGGAGCCTTCAGGCTTCGGGCGAGCCTCCCGTGTCCCTCTGCTCCAGGCACAGGAGCTGGCGAAGCTCCCCTGCAAGGAGGCTCGCAGAAGCGGCGGCGCCTTTCCTCCCAGGGTGGCTTCGGCGAGTTTTTGCCCAGCTCCCGTGTCCCTCTGCTCAGAGGGACACAGGCTGGGTGCAAGCCTGGAAGGCTCAGGCATCACCTTCCAGCCTTTTGCCCAGCTCCCGTGTCCCGCTCAACGGCCCCCAGGTGATCAGTGACACTTCTTCCGGCCCTTGGGCCGGAAGAAGTTGGACAGCACTGCCTTGGATCATTCTTGTTGCCCTTTTCTGTACCTTTTCCAGTTCCGTTATATCCTTCTTGAGGTGCGGTGACCAGAATTGTACACAGTACTCCAGATGTGGCCTCACCATAGATTTGTAGAGAGGCAATACAACATTTGACGACCTATTTTCGATTCCCTTCCTGATCATGCCAAGCATAGAATTTGCTTTTTTCGCTGCTGCTGCGCACTGGGTAGTCATCTTCATTGAGCTGTCCACCAAGACCCCAAGATCCCTTTCCTGGTTTGTCTCGGAAAGCCTTGACCCCATCAATTGGTAGGTGTAGTTGGGGTTCTTTGCCCCGATGTGCATGACTTTACACTTGTTTAGGTTAAAATGCATTTGCCACTTTGTTGCCCATTCACTCAATTTCGAGAGATCTTTCTGGAGCTCTTTACAATCAGTTTCATTTTTAACTACCCTGAACAATTTAGTGTCGTCTGCAAACTTTGCTACCTCAGAATTCACTCCTACATCCAGATCATTAATGAATAAATTAAAAAGTAACGGACTCAAAACTGAACCAGATAGCTGGAAACCAGGAATTAAGGCATGAAGATCAAGAGTAACAAGATACAGGAACTAGAAACCCACCAGCAACACCTTGGCATGAAGTCCCAAACCCCCCAGGCATTACCTTTATACCATTACAAATCAGAGGCATCGGAATCCCCACCCAAATCTGCCTCAGTCCCCACAGCTGCAGTGCTGGATGTATTCCTCCACGCCTCCCACCTTTCATGAGCACTTAAAGGACCCCAATCTGATTCAGCATTCCCACTAGGCCACCCCTGATCGCTTGAAAAGCCAAAGAATGAACTCTCACTGGACTCAGCATTCAAAACATTCCTGACATCCTGCACCAACGCTGAGTCCAGCTCCGTATCACTCTCTTCTGATGTTAACTCTGCTTCAAAACCTTCACAAGTGCCTTCACTGGTAGTCTCTCTAAGTATTTGTCGGACCTTTCTCCTTTGTTCTTCACCTTCCAAACTAGAATCACTTGCAGCTCTCTTCCTTCCAGCTGCAGCAATCCTGCCCAAATCCCCCTCTTCAAGTGACATTTCAAACAAAGCATCTTCCTCCAAGTTACTACATGTAGCAACTATAGGCTCAGCTTGCTCAACTACAACAGATCCACCCTGAGTCCCCTGCGGGGTGAGAAGGGCGGAATATAAATGAAGTAAATAAATAAATAAATTATATATATATATATATATATATATATATATATGTCTATAACAATATCTACATTTCTATAATAATATCTGTATGTCTGTAAAAATAATGTCTATAATTATAATATCTGTCTGTCAATAATATCTATACATGTATAATAATACCTATATGCCTATAATATCTGTCTATAGTAATAATATCTATATACGTGTATAATAATATGTATATTGTATATCTATAATAGGTATATAATATCAATAATAATAATAATATCTATATGCCTATAATAATATCTATTGATCTGTAATAATATCCATACATCTGTTGCCCGTTTTTGCTCGAAAGAGATTTAGCCCTGCGCTTCTTCTATTTTTATCATTTTTCTAATAATTTATGCAATGCTTTTGACATGAAATAAATAAATAACATCTCTAATACTAATACCTATGTACCTTCAATAATAATATTTGTGTCTATAATAATATCTATATGTCTAAAATAGCAACAATAATATACCTACATAATATCTTTGAACTGGGTTATATGGCAGTGTGAACTCAGGTAGCCCAGGCCCCTTCCACACACCCGTATATAACCCTTTGGCCTCGAGGAGACTGACATGGGCCTATATAAGGCCGACACATTGCCACTTCGGTTGTGTATCGATAGGTTAGAAACCAGCTCTTCCTCTTTTCTTTCTTTCCCCCACCAGGCTGTGGCCCCCACCCATCTATGAGATAACTCCATTTATTTATTTATTTATTTAATTCATTTATATTCCGCCCTTCTCACCCCGCAGGGGACTCAGGGCGGATCACAATGTACCTATACAGGCAAACATTCAATGCCCTTTGACATACAGCATATATAGACAGACATAGAGACAATTTAACATTCCAGCTTCTGGCCACCAGGGGGAGCTGTCACGTTCCTTCGTTCTTTTTTGTGTGTACTTCCTGGAGATTTTATAGCCTCATAAATCAGTTAAATTTAGCCTCCCCACACAAGTGGTACCTAAATTTCCTACTTGACAGATGCAACTGTCATCGCCTAGCTTGAAACTCGACCAGTTCAAGGCCCTGAATTCAGAGGAGATTAATCAAATCCTGGCCGCAGCAAGGGCAACTACTTGCTCTACAGACCCGTGCCCGTCCCATCTGATTAAGTCCTGTGCGGGGAGCCTCTCGGCCACTCTGACAGGGTTGATAAATCACTCATTGGAGCTGGGAGTTTTTCCCGATGCGCTGAAGGAGGCTAGAGTCCGCCCGCTGCTGAAGAAGGCGAATCTGGATCCAGCGGCGCCGGTGAACTACCGTCCGGTCTCAAACCTACCCTTCCTCGGGAAACTGATTGAACGGGCAGCAGCGATCCAATTACAGGAATTCCTGGGGACGACATCCGCCGCCAATTGGAGAAGGGAGGTTCAGCTATCCTGGTGCTGCTTGACCTCACCGCGGCGTTCGACACGGTGGACCATGACTTGCTGTTGCGGCGACTATCAGCCATTGGGATTCAAGGCACAGCTTTGGCCTGGTTCGATTCCTTCCTGCGGGGCCGTTCGCAGCGTGTTGAGTGGCAAGGCCAAGTGTCCAAGAAATCCACCCTGGACTGTGGAGTCCCCAAGGCGCCATTTTGTCACCAACGCTTTTTAACATCTACGTCCAACCCTTGGCAAGCATAGCCAGAAGTTTTGGATTCGGTGCTACCAATATGCAGATGACACCCAGCTTCTGCTGAAGCTTGAGCCAGGCGTAACATCGGTGCCTGAGAATTTCAGACAAGGACTAGAGGCAGTGACCAGATGGCTCCGCTCATACAAACTCAAGATCAATCCATCAAAGACTGAGATTCTATGGCCGGGACGCCCAGAGCCACCCATTCCGCTGCCTCTCTTTGAGGGAGAGCCGCTGATCCCGGCCCTCGTCGGTGAAGAGTCTCGGTGTGATACTAGACTCGAGACTCTCACTGGAGGTTGCTGCGACAAGTAAGGGAGCTTTTTTCCACCTACGCCAGGCACGTCAACTGGCACCTTACCTTCCATCAGATGCGTTGGCTACCGTGGTCCATGCCACAGTGACATCACGGCTGGACTACTGTAATGCCTTGTACGTGGGGTTGCCGCAGTCAACCACTCGTAAAATCCAGCTAGTGCAGAATGCAGCCGCCAGACTCCTCACCGGGACACCACTGAGATGCCATATCGCGCCATCTCTACAGCGCCTGCACTGGCTGCCAGTCGAGCTCAGAGCCATCCACAAGATCTTGTCGCTTACCTTTAAGGCCCTCCATGGCGCCGGCCCAGCTTATTTAAAAGACAGCTTGTCCGAACCAGCTCATTTAAGGTCACCGCGTTCAGGAAACAGGGACCTTCTCCGCATCCCAGGTGTGAGTGAGGCCCGCCTCGACACCACGAGACGGAGAGCCTTTTCCATCGCGGCCCCTGTTCTTTGGAACTTGATGCCGGCGGATCAGAGAGCCATCCGGGACATGCCCCAGTTCCTGACCGCACTGAAGACCTGGCTCTTCCGAAAGGCTTACGGCTAAGGACACCCTCCAGACTTGGCCTGAGTTACTGGAACTATTTTAATTAATCTTCCTATTCTTTTAGCTTTTAACTATTGAACTCTTTTATGTGTTCTATGTGTAAGTCGCCCGGAGCACTGACGTGGAGGGCGACTCATAAATAATAAAATCAATCAATCAATCAATCAATCAATCAAACTGTTTTTCAGGTTGCAAAGCTCAACAACGAGCTACACAACTGGTCGAGAGCTCACCCCGACCTGGGCAGGCTTCGAACTCATGTCCTTTTGGTCAGTAGAGATCTTATGCAGCTGACACCCAGCCAACTGCACCACATTCCCGGTGCATTTGCTTGCTTCTATCTCGTTTCCTTGGAGTTTGCCTCTCCCTGCCAGATTATATTTTCTTGGAGGCAGAAATCTGGTTTCATTTGGTTAAATTGCCTTAAGCTGGAGCCACAGTGGCGCAGTGGGTTAAACACTTGTACCAGCTGAACTGCTGACCTGGAGGTCGGTGGTTCGAATCCGTGAGACAGGGCGAGCTCCTGTCTGCCAGCTCCAGCTTCCCATGTAGGGACATGAGAGGAGCCTCCCACAAGATGGTAAAACATCTGGGCATCCCCCTGCAGATGGCCAAATCTCTCCTACGAGAAGAGACTTGCAGTTTCTCAAGTTGTTTGTGAAATGAAAAAAAAAATCTTAACACTGATCGGAAAAATAGAGCTGCACAACTTTGGAAGACACATAGGTTTCCTTTGCTATCCTTAGGCCCGGATTACCCATAAGGCCACTCTAGGCCATGGCCTAGGACGGCACCTTTTGGGGGGGGCAGCGGGTCCGGACCCCCCAAAAAGAAAAAAAATCAAAAAAATTCCAAACAAAGGCGCATGTGCGCGGCGGCATAACCGCCATCCACGCCCTGCTCTGCTCTCTTTGGCTCTGCCCCCACCCTTGTCTCCGCTCCGCCCCGGCTCCGCCCCCGCCTCCTCGCCGGTGCGAGGAGGGGGAAGGAAAGCCCCACCCCCGGAGCCGATGCGGGGCCTCCCCACGGCTCCTCCCTCCCTCCTAAAGCTGTCATGCCGTCCTGAAAAGGGCGATTTCGGCTGCTTCTCTGGCCGGCATGGTGACTTTAGGAGGGAGAGGAGGAGGGAGGAGCCATGGGGTGGCCCCGCATCGGCTCCGGGGGTGGGGCTTTCTTTCCTCCTCCTCCTCACCCCGATGAGGGGGTAGAGGCAGAGCCGGGGGCGGGGTGGGGCGGAGCCGGGGGTGGGGCGGAGCCGGGGGCAGAGCGGAGCCAGGGGCAGAGCCGGGGGCGGGGGTAGAGCCTTTGGCCTAGGGCAGGGCTGTCCAACGTCTTCCGACCCAAGGGCCGGAAGAAGTGTCACTGATCACCTGGGGGGCCGGAGGTGTTCAGTGAGTGGGGGGGGGCAGGGCTGCTCGCTCACGTAGCCCCTCCTTCTCCCCGGGTGCGCCGCTGCTCGGATCCCGAGTGGCGGCGTGAGCGGGGAGAAGGAGGAGGAGCTACAGAGGAAGAAGGCAGCCGGCTGCCTCCTCTCTCCGAAGCCTCTCTTCTTTCCCCCCGGGCGCGCCGCTGCTTGGATCCCGAGCAGCGGCGCGAGCGGGGAGAAGGAGGAGGGGCTATGGAGGAAGAAGGCAGCCGGCTCCCCCGCCCTTCCTAGCAGTAGGCGGCGCCAAGGGCGGCGCGTCACCCCAGGCCTCTGACGCGCCGCCCTTGGCGCCGCCTACTGCTCCTTTTCGGCGATTCCCCCTCCCTAGGAAGGGCGGTGCGGAGAGAGGGACGGAGGGGGTGGTGCAGGGAGGAGAAGCTGGCTCCCTTCCTTCTCCCTGCCCCACCCTCCTCCCCCTGCCGCCATTTTTCCCAAAAATATTTTTCCCAAAAATATATATTTTAAAAAAAAATTTTTAAATATATATATATATATTAAAAAATCTTTCAGGAGGGTAGCGGGGGCCGTGTCCAACAGGCTGGAGGGCCGTGTACGGCCCGCAGGCCGCCTATTGGACAGCCCTGGCCTAGGGCGCCAAAAGGGCCTGATCCGGGCCTGGCTATCCTACAGAAATACGGAACTGTCAGGGCCCAACCTGGATTACTCTGATATCCTGAGATCAAACTGGAGTGGCAAATGCATTTCTAGCACCTCATCAATAGTAATTTGAATGCTAATGTTATTTCTTCCTCTTTCTTTTAAAAAAATCTATAATGAAAGATTCTTGGCTCTATAATTATAATTGGGTCGAATAGAAATTATTCTATATGATGGATACTTGGTAATCCCCATCAAATTGCTGTAGAGACTGGCTTTTTGTGGTATGGTGGACAAGATAATTAGTGTAACCACAGGTTGCATCCACAGCTACATAGAATCGAGTACTTTTGTGACTTTTATGATACTACTAGCTTGGGGACCCGGCGGTGCCCGGGTCATTTGAGAAGTGTAGCAGGATGTAGAGTGGGTCATGGGGGCTGTGTGTGGCAAGTTTGGTCTGTATTGGTGAATGGATGAGGGTTGCATTGTTTTGAGGAAGTGAGTGAAGGTACTTCAAGTCCCAACATCTGTGGTCCGTCTCACACAAAACTGCACCAGGATGTAGAGTGGGTCACGAGGGCTCTGTTTGCCAGGTTTGGTCTTGATCAGTCATTGGATTAGGTTTGTAGCAGTCTTGGAAAGAAAGGGAAGGTACTGCAAGTCCCATCATCCATGTTCTGCCCCCCTCTAAACTTCAGTAGGATGTAGAGTGGGTCACTGGGGCTCTGTGTGCCAAGTGTGGTCTTTATCGGTGTTTGTTGGGGGCCACAGTGGTCTGTGGGAACAGAGGGGTGTGAAAGTACTACAAATCCCATCATCCATTGTCAGTCCTCCCCTGAACCTCACCAGGACATTAAGGTAGTCATGGGGGTTATGTGTGCCAAGTTTGGTCTCGATCAGTAATTGGATAAGTGTTGCAGTAGACTTGGGATGTGAGTAGAGGTACTTCAAGTCCCATCATCCATGGTCCACCCTCCTCTGAACTGCACCAGGAGATAGAGTGGGTCATGGGGATTGTGTGTGCCAAGTGTGGTCTGTATTGGTCCGTTTTGGTAGCCTCAGTGGACTGTTGTAACCAAAGTTTTTGAAAGTACTACAAACCCCATAATCCGTGGGTCATGTCCCTCAAACCGCACCAGGACGTAAAGGGGGTCAGGGGGTTATGTGTGCCAAGTGTGGTCTTGATTCGTCATTGGATGAGTGGAGCAGTGGTCTCAGGAAATGAGTAGAAGTACTTCATGTCCCATCATCCATGGTCCACCCTCCTGCAAACTGCAGCAGGATGTAGAGCGGGTCATGGGGGCTCTATGTGCCAACTTTGGTCTTGATCAGTCATTGGATGAGGGTTGCAGCGGCCTCGAGAAATGAGTGAATGTACTTCAAGTCCCATCATCCATGGTCCACCCTCCTGCAAACTGCAGCAGGATGTAGAGTGGGTCATGGGGGCTCCATGTGCCAAGTTTGGTCGTGATCAGTCATTGGATGGGGGTCGCAGCAGTCTTGGGAAGTGAGTGTAGGTACTTCAAGTCCCATCATCCCTGGTTCGTCCTTCTCGAACCTGCAGCAGGATGTAGAGTGGGTCATGGGGGCTGTGTGTGCCAAGTTTGGTCTCGATCAGTAATTGGATAAGGGTTGCAGTGGACTTGGGAAGTGAGTAGAGGTACTTCAAGTCCCATCATCCATGGTCCACCCTCCTCCAAACTGCACCAGGAGATAGAGTGGGTCATGGGGATTGTGTGTGCCAAGTGTGGTCTGTATTGGTTCTTTTTGGTGGCCTCAGTGGTCTGTGGGAACCAAAGTGTTAGAAAGTACTACAAATCCCATAATCCGTGGGTCATGTCCCCCGAACCGTACCAGGACGTAAAGGGGGTTAGGGGGGTTATGTGTGCCAAGTTTGGTGCAGGTCCATCACCTGCGCTGGTCGCTGTGGCCTGTGAAAGTGGCTGCCAATCAGAACGCTGCCACATTTCTGCCCTTCGCCCTTCCGCCCTCCGCACACATACAAACATTCCGTTTTATTAAGGTATACAGATGACTCGTCATTGACCTCGCTCACAGTTCTGCCCCTTTATACCTTATGGTTTAGCCTTGTGTATGACTGACTGCTCTCAGTGACATATTTGTTTGTGTATTGAATCATAAATATAATACCACAGGGTTTTAAGCACATCATAATGCTCTGTTGAACAACCAGATTGTGAACACATGTGAATGACTGAAATCCCGAGTATTAAGGAGCATTGTATCAGCATTTGTGTTTCAATCGAAATTTAGATAGACATTTCTGATTGTTCTTTTTGTTGTATTAGATTGATCTCTCTCGGCATTACTTCGCGAACGAAGATTCTTAGGAAGGACTAGTCCCACGCTTTCTACAAGCGCGTTGATGACTAAAAAGGCCAATCTGAGATAGGCAAGTTTGGTTGCAGAAAGCACAGCAGAAAGTCTCCTTGGGTGATGTTGTTTCCAAGTTGCGGTTCTTTCTGCGTTGTCGTTTCACTTCGAGACTCATTCGGCGTGTCTTCTCGAAAGAGGCCGCAGCATTATGGATAGTGCGTCTCCATGCCTCCCAATGTGAGGCCAGGGTGGACCATTGTTGGTGATCAATCTGGCCGAGCCTGAGATGTTGTTTCAGGGAGTCCTTGTATGTCTTTTTGGGGGCGCCTCTCTTGCGCTGACCCGTGGCGAGTTCACCATAGAGTAGTATCTTTGGGAGGCGGTGGTCCTCCATCCTAGAGACGTGCCCTGCCCAGCGCAGCTGTGTTCTCAGTAGCATGGCCTCAATGCTGGTGATCCCTGCTTGCTCAAGGACAGCAACATTAGTCACATAGTCGGTCCAGTGTACATTTAAGATTGTGCAAAGACAGCGCTGATGAAAGCATTCGAGGAGTCGTAGGTGTTGGCGATAGGTGACCCATGTTTCAGACCCATAAAGGATAATAGACAGTACGATAGCTCTGTACACACTGATTTTGGTGCTTTGCCTCAGGTGTTTGTTGCTTCAGACTCTTTTGTGAAGCCTTCCGAATGCACTCTATGCATTTGCTAATTTGTGATCAATCTCTTTATCAATCTTGGCGTCTGAAGAGATGATGCTTCCCAGGTAGGTGAACTGCTGAATGGACTTAAACACAGATGTGCCTATGTTGACGTGGGGATGATGGTGTTCTTCCTGCGGTGTGGGCTGGTAGAGGACTTCCGTTTTCTTCAGGCTGACTTCCAGCCCAAACAGCTCTGCAGCTGTTGCAAAGCAGGATGTGAGGCGCTGCAGAGCTGCTTCTGGATGAGCGACAAGGGCAGCATTGTCAGCAAAAAGCAGCTCACGGACTAGATAGTTTAGAGTTTTAGTGCGAGCCTTCAGACGGCTGGCATCAGTACGATAGCGTATATATATATGCCGTCTTCTTCTTCAAGGTCTGCCATAGCCCTTTGGAGCATCATGCTGAAGAAGATTGTAAATAGGGTTGGTACAAGAACACAACCTAGTTTCACTCCATTAGTTATTAGAAAGAGCACCGCCGTATCTCACTTGACCGTGCTGGCCCTCATGTAACAGGATAATCATTTTGAGGAATTTGGGGGGACATCCTAGACCAGTGTTTTTCAACCTTTTTTGAGCCGCGGCACACTTTTTACATTTGCAAAATCCTGGGGCACACCACCAACCAAAATGACACAAAATGACACTCTAACACAGTCATACATATCGTTAATATGTTTTTAAATGTATTTATACACTCAGTGTGAAACCTAGGCCTGTTTCGATGAACACAACATAGAAATCCTGGCAGGAATGGCGGAAAGACACAAACTTCCCACACAGAACTCCCATAACTAAGAGAAAATGCTATAAGAGTTTGGTGGGCATTGACCTTGGGTTTTGAAGTTGTAGTTCACCTATATCCAGAGAGCACTGTGGACTCAAACAATGTTGGATCAGGACCAAACTTGGCATGAATATTCAATATGCGCAAATGTGAACACAGATGGAGTTTGGGGAAAATAGACCTTGACATTTGGGAGTTATAGTTTCTGGGATTTATAGTTAACACACAATCAAAGAGTATCCTGAACTCTTGCAACAATGGAATTGAACCAAACTTGGCATATTGAACTCTCTTTACCAACAGAAAGTACTGAAAGGGTTTGCTTGGGAATTGACCTTGAGTTTGGAAGTTGTAGTTCACCTGCACCCAGAGAGCACTGTGGACTCAAACAATGTTATGTTATGTTGTTTGTTTGTTTTCTATCCAGAATCACAATGTTGGAAGGAGGCTCACCACTTTAAGGTCCCTCAAACAGGCATGGGAAAACCTTGGCCCTCTGGGTGCTTTGGACTCCAACTCCCACCATTCCTAACAGCCTGAGGCCCTTTCCTGCTTTAGTGGCTGAGGGGGGAAAAGGGCCTGAGGCTGCTAGGAATGGTGAGAGTTGGAGTCCAAAACACCTGGAAGGTCCAAGTTTGCCCATGCCAGCTTTCGACAGAGACATCTTCCTCCCCCTTCGCGCCCTTTCTTACCCCTCCTGCTGAACACTTACCTTTTCTTCTACACTGCTGTTTCTGCCGCCATTTTGATCCGAGGGGGCAGCGTGAGCGTGTTCAGGAGGGGAGGGGAGAGGGAGGAAGACGTGACCCGTGCGGGTGCTACTGCACAGGCTCGCCCCAGAGCAAAGCGAGGCAAAGCAAGCAGAGCGAGGCTGGGAAGAAGGGAGCCCGAGTGGAGAAGAAAAAGTGTTCGGCAGGAGGGGGAAGAAAGGGTCTTGGAGGGTCCCATTTCCCACGGCACACCTGATGATCGCTCACGGCACACTGGTTGGAAACCCTGTCCTCAGGGGCGGCCCGACCTAATTTGGGGGTATTTTTGTCGCACCCCCGCCACCGCGTCACTCACCGCCGCCATGCCCACACCGCTGCCGGCGCCACGCCCACACCGCCACCACGCCGCTGCCACGCCGCCCGCCCGGCCCCATCGGCCGCGGCACACCTCCACGGCACACCTTTCTGCCGGCCGCGCAAATGTACAGGACGCGCGAATGGCGAGGACGCGCACTCGCTCCCAAGCGCCCTGGCGCTTTGGAGCCAGCGTGCATGCGTGCAGTGCAGGTTTTTTGCGCATGCGCGCTGGCTCCAAAGCGGCAGGCGCGCTTGGGAGCAAGTGCGCATGCTCGTACATTCGCGCGTGCGCAGAAACGTCTACAGGCGCTACAGCGCTTGTAGGTGCTTCTGCGCACGCGCAGATGGCAGCGCAGAGCAGTGCTGCGGCGGTGGGGGCGCGGAGTCAGCGCGGCGGCGCCCCTCCCAGCCGGTGGTGCCCCTCCCAGCCGATGGCGCTCTACGCGACCTCGTAGGGTCGCGAATCGCTGGGGCCGTCCCTGCCTGTCCTAGACATTCCAGGATCTGCCACAGACTTTTTCTACTCACAGTGTCGAAGGCTTTGGTGAGGTTGACAAATGTTACATAGAGTCCTTTGCTCTGCTCTCTACATTTCTCTTGCAGTTGTCTAAGGGCAAAAACCATATCTGTGGTGCTCCTGTTAGCTCTGAAGCCGCATTGGCTTTCAGGGAGAAGTTCTTCTGCAATGGCAGGAACTAATCTGTTCAGGAGTATTCTCGCAAGGATTTTTCCAGCAATGAAGAGCAGTGTTATACCTCGATAGTTTGAGCAATCGGATTTTGTTCCTTTTTTCTTATGCAGGGTGATGATAACTGCATCTCGGAGATCTGATGGCAGTTCACCTTTTCCCCAGCAACTCACAAGGAGCTCGTTAATCATGATCATTAATCATTAGATTTATGATTGCCAATTAAAATACATAAAATGGGTTTTTATTGTGGACAGCAGGATAATCATTTGGAGGAATTTGATAACACTATGTCAGTGTTTCCCAACCAGTGTGCCGTGGCACACTAGTGTGCCGTGAGCAATCATCAGGTGTGCTGTGGGAAATTGGAACCTTCAATACACATTCTTCCCCCTCCTGCCGAACAGTTTTTCTTCTCCACTCGGGCTCCCTTCTTCCCAGTCTCGCTCTGCTCGTTTTGCCTCGCTTTGCTCTGGGGCGAGTCTGCGCAGTAGCGCCCGCATGGGTCACGTCTTCTTCCCTCCCCCCCTCCCCTCCTGAACACGCCCTTGGATCACAACAACATAATGTGACATAGTTTGAGTCCACAGTGCTCTCTGGGTGTAGGTGAACTACAACTTCCAAACTCAAGGTCAATTCCCAAGCAAACCCTTTCAGTACTTTCTGTTGGTAATGAGAGTTCAATATGCCAAGTTTGGTTCAATTCCATTGTTGCAAGAGTTCAGGATGCTCTTTGATTGTGTGTTAACTATAAATCCCAGAAACTGTAACTCCCAAATGTCAAGGTCTATTTTCCCCAAACTCCATCTGTGTTCATATTTGGGCATATTGAGTATTCATGCCAAGTTTGGTCCTGATCCAACAGTGCTCTCTGGATATAGGTGAACTACAACTCCAAAACTCAAGGTCAATGCCCACCAAACTCTTATAGCATTTTCTCTCGGTTATGGGAGTTCTGTGTGGGAAGTTTGTGTCTTTCTGCCATTCCTGCAGGGCCGGTCTTCCCATTAGACAACCCTACGCGGTCGATGTAGGGCGTGTCAGAGGGGCTGGAGGGGTGACGTCACCTTGAGGGGCGCCGCCCTGCCCCGCCGACGCGCCTCCGCAGCTGGCGGCGCGGAGGAACGGGGAGAGGGAGAGGGGACTCATGTGGAGGGCGCCACCGAGGCAGGGCGGGCGCCCGGTCCGAGGAGGAGGGGGGAGGCCATGAGGGCGCCCCTCCCACGGAGACCCCCAGCAGCAGCAGCAGCAGCAGCGCCCCCGGGAGGGCCCAGAGCCAGAGGCGCATCTTCTATCTGAAGGAAAGTAGGCGGGAGGGGGAGGGGCCACAGGGACGCCAAGGCGCCCCCCCCTCTGCGTGACGTCACTTCCTCGCCGCCTCTGCCGAGGAGGAGGAAGGGGAGAAAGGCCTTGCCGGGAGGGAGGGAAGGGAGGGAGGGAAGGAGGAAGAGGCCGCTGCCGCCGCCGCGCACTGGTAGGACAGTGCGGCTGGCTGCAGGGGCGGGGCGGCGCGCTTTGTACCCACTGCGCATGCGTGAATTTTTGCGCATGCGCAGGCGCGGCCGGCAGGCGCGGGGGGGGGGCGACAAAATAATGTTTGCTTACCCCCCGGGGAGAGCTCGGACCGCCCCTGCATTCCTGCCAGGATATCTATGTTGTGTTCAGCGAAACAGGCCCAGGTTTCACACTGAGTGTATAAATACATTTTAAAACATATTCACTATATGTATGACTGTGTTAGAGTGTCATTTTGTGTCATTTTGGTTGGTGGTGTGCCCCAGGATTTTGCAAATGTAAAAAATGTGCAGCGGCTCAAAAAAGGGTGAAAAACACTGCACTATGTAACAAAATCTGGGGGGAAAATCTGTTCCTGGTTGGGAATTGATATTTCATTTAATTGTGCAGTACTTACTTCTATACTCCAGAAACGTCATTTTTGTGGCTGCCACAAATTTGTGTTGAATTGGTTGAGACTTGATGATTTTTTTTAATTAAAAAAAAAACCCATAGCAAAATGTGCTGCAGGATGTCCTCGCAAAAACAAAGTTTCTGCAGTTGAGTAAACCTTTTCCTATGTTTTTATGATCGCACCAATTAGGAAATGACATTTACAACCCGGGAACAAAATCTTGTTACATAATGTTATCAAACCCCTTTCTACACCGCCATATAACCCAGAGTATTGAAGCATATAATCCACATTATCTTCTTTGAACTGGATCATATGAGTCTACACTGCGATATAATCCAGTTCAAAGCAGACAATTTTTGGCCCCTTCCACACAGCTGTATAAAATCCACATTGAACAGGATTGTAAGGGGACATGGCAGGGCCTTCTCGGCGGTAGCCCCCCGCCTGTGAAACTCGCTTCCCAACGAGGTAAGATTATACTAATTTATGCCATGCTTTTGATCCGAAATAAATAAGCTAACTCAGTTCAAAGCAGAAATTGTGGATTATCTGCCTTGATATTCCTGGTTATACGACTGATCCCAGGTTTTCTGATTTATCTCTGGCAGTGCGGACTCATATAGTCCGGTTTCAAACAGAAAATCTGGGATTAGATCCTGAGTTATTATAGGGCCTGTCTAGGAGCCATATAACCCAAAATACCAAGGCAGATAATCCACAATATCTGATTTCAACCGGATTATCTGAGTCCATACTGCCATATAATCCGGTTTAATGCGGAGTTTATACAACTGTGAGAGCCTGAAAGGGCCCTAGGTGCGGCCTGAGAGTGAACATGGCGTGGGGTTCTCCTGAAATGTAAAATAAAATAATAATAATAATCTATCTATCTATATCTATCTATCTATAATAAAAGAGAATGTTTGTATGTATGTATGCGTGCGGATATGTGCCAGCTTTCTGATTGGTTGCCACTGTGGGATTATTTGCATAATGCCTCTGACTGGCCAGCACCGCTAACATTCCGACACTCTAAATAGGCAGAGGGGGGTAAGGAAAAGCCCCGAGGCAATCAGACATGGTGGGAGTTTAAGGCCAAAACACTTTGCGGCCCCCAGCAAGGACAGAACAAGACCAAACTTGGCACACAGAGCCCCCAAGACCCACTCTACATCCTGGTGCAGTTTGGAAGAGGATGGACCACGGATAATGGGACTTGAAGTAGCTTTACTCATTTCCCGAGACTGCTGCGACCCTCATCCAATGACAGAACAAGACCAAACTTGGCACACAGAACCCCCATGACCCACTCTACATCCTGGTGCAGTTTGGAAGAGGATGGACCACAGATGATGGGACTTGAAGTACCTCCACTCACTTCCCAAGACTGCTGAGACCCTCATCCAATAACTGATCAAGACCAAATTTGGCACACAGAGCACCCATGACTCACTCTACATCCTGGTGCAGTTTGGAGGAGGATGGGCCACGGATGATGGGACTTGAAGTACCTCCACTCACTTCCCAAGACTGCTGCGACCCTCATCCAATGACTGATCAAGACCAAATTTGGCACACAGAACCCCCATGACCCACTCTACATCCTGGTGCAGTTTGGAAGAGGATGGAGCATGGATGATGGGACTTGAAGTACCTTTACTCATTTCCCGAGACTGCTGCGACCCTCATCCAATGACCGATCAAGACCAAACTTGGCACACAGAGCCCCCATGACCCACTCTACATCCTGGTGCAGTTTGGAGGAGGATGGGCCACGGATGATGGGACTTGAAGTACCTCCACTCACTTCCCAAGACTGCTGCGACCCTCATCCAATGACTGATCAAGACCAAATTTGGCACACAGAACCCCCATGACCCACTCTACATCCTGGTGCAGTTTGGAGGAGGATGGGCCACGGATGATGGGACTTGAAGTACCTCCACTCACTTCCCAAGACTGCTGCGACCCTCATCCAATGACTGATCAAGACCAAATTTGGCACACAGAACCCCCATGACCCACTCTACATCCTGGTGCAGTTTGGAAGAGGATGGAGCATGGATGATGGGACTTGAAGTACCTTTACTCATTTCCCGAGACTGCTGCGACCCTCATCCAATGACCGATCAAGACCAAACTTGGCACACAGAACCCCCATGACCCACTCTACATCCTGGTGCAGTTTGGAGGAGGATGGACCATGGATGATGGGACTTGAAGTACCTCCACTCACTTCCGAAGACTGCTGCGACCCTCATCCAATGACTGATCAAGACCAAACTTGGCACACAGAGCCCCCATGACCCACTCTACATCCTGGTGCAGTTTGGAGGAGGATGGACCATGGATGATGGGACTTGAAGTCCTTTCACTCACTTCCTGAGACCACTGCAAGCCAATTAAACAACTGGTAAGGACCAACCTTGGCACGCAATGCCTTCCTCAAATAACCCGGGCAGGGCCGGGTCCCCAAGCTAGTAATAATAATAATAATAATGCTATCTAAGTCACATCTGCCTTGTGGGGGTTCAATGGGGAACCGGACGTGTGGAGAGTAGACAACCTCAGTAGGTCCTCTTTGCTCCCTTTGGCTTCGGGGGAGCTGTTCCTCTTGGCCCCGCCCCTTTTCCAGAGAGGAGGCCACGCCCCTCTCCTGCCTTGCCCTGCCTTCGCCGGAAGTGATGGGCAGCTAGGAGGGGGGCGTGGCTAACTGAACCAGCGAGACGAGGGAGGAAGAGGGCGCTTCCTTGTTTTGGCCGCGTTCGGAGGTAAGTCCTCCTGTGGTGGTTCCTCCTCCTCCTCTCGCGGGGCGCCAAGGATTCAGGGGGGTTTCCGCGGGGCGCGGGGCTTGGGGCCTTCAGCCTCAGAGGCTCTCTTCAGGGAAGGAGCGAGGAGAGAGGGAGGGAGGGAGGCCAGGGCTGCTCTGCCCTGCCCTCTTGGGCTGGCCCTCACTGGGCAACTTGGCCAGAAAGGCCAGAAGAGGAGCTTCCCACTGTGGAGGCCCCAAACGTTGGACCACAAGCCCCACAATCCTTAGCTGGGCCCAGGGATGGGAGTGGGAGTCCTTCCAGGGGCCAAGAGAAAGTTGAAAAGGCCCCCCAACTCCCTTCAGTACAGGCAGATCTCAAATTACAGGCAAGATAGGTTCTGTAGGCTTGCCCTTTGGTTAGTGTGTGTGTGTGTGTGTGTGTATAGTGTGTGTGTGATAGGGTTGCCACTTTTTGATTTCTCTCTTCTCTATCTCTCTATTCTCTCTATCTATTATATAAATGGGTTCACGTCATGGGATATAAGAACATAAGAAGAGCCATGCTGAATCGGGCCTCAGCCCATCTAGTCCAGCATTCTGTGTCACACAGTGGCCCACCAGTTGTACACGGGGATCTCTAGCAGAAGGGAGGGCAAAACCCTCACCTGCTCCCGACCCCCACAACCAGTACCCGGGGAAAATCCTGCCTGCCTCCATCAACACAGAGGTGGCACTTGGATGTCCATTTCAGTAGCTACTGATTCCCTTGGTCTCCATGAATCTGTCTAATCCTGCCTTGAAGCTGTCCAGGCTGACAGCTGTCACAACCTCCTCTGGAAGTGAGTTCCATAACCCAATGACCCTCTGGGTGAAGAAATATTTCCCTTTATTAGTCCTAACTTTCCTACCTTGGAGCTTCAGGGAGTGCCCTCTAGTCCTTGTGTTGTGTGACAGAGAAAATATTTTTTCTTTATTCACCTTTTCTATCCCATGCATGATTTTATACACTTTGATCAAGTCACCTCTTAGACGCCGTCTTTCAAGGCTGAAAAGACCAAGGCGTTGCAACCTGGTTTCATAAGGGAGCCGCTCCATCCCTTGGATCATTCTTGTTGCCCTTTTCTGTACCTTTTCCAGTTCCGTGATATCCTTCTTAAGGTGCGGAGACCAGAATTGTACACAGTACTCCAAATGTGGCCTCACCATAGATTTGTAGAGAGGCAATACAACATTTGCCGACCTATTTTCGATTCCCTTCCTGATCATGCCAAGCATAGAATTTGCTTTTTTCGCTGCTGCAGCGCACTGGGTTGACATCTTCATTGAGCTGTCCACCAAAACCCAAAGATCCCTTTCCTGGTTTGTCTCGGAAAGCTTTGACCCCATCAATTGGTAGGTGTAGTTGGGGTTCTTTGCCCCGATGTGCATGACTTTACACTTGTTTAGGTTTAAATGCATTTGCCACTTTGTTGCCCATTCACTCAATTTCGAGAGATCTTTCTGGAGCTCTTTACAATCAGTTTCATTTTTAACTACCCTGAACAATTTAGTGTCGTCTGCAAACTTTGCTACCTCAGAATTCACTCCTACATCCAGATCATTAATGAATAAATTAAAAAGTAACGGACCCAAAACTGAACCTTGGGGTACGCCACTTCTCACCTCTTTCCACCCAGAGAAATGTCCGTTTATTACCACCCTTTGTTTCCTACAGTTTAGCCAGGTTCCGATCCAGGACAAGACCTGTCCCCTGATTCCATGGCTGAAGAGCTTATTTAGGAGCCTTTGGTGAGGGACTTTGTCAAAAGCCTTTTGAAAGTCCCTCACCAAAGGCTCCTAAATAAGCTCTTCAGCCATGGAATCAGGGGACAGGTCTTGTCCTGGCTAAACTGGCAAAGAACCCCAAATACACCTACCAATTGATGGGGTCAAAGCTTTCCGAGACAAACCAGGAAAGGGATCTCGGGGTTTTGGTGGACAGCTCAATGAAGATGTCAACCCAGTGCGCAGCAGCAGTGAAAAAAGCAAATTCTATGCTTGGCATGATCAGGAAGGGAATCGAAAATAGGTCAGCAAATGTTGTATTACCTCTCTACAAATCGATGGTAGTAGATGACAAGCGACAGGTTCTGACTGACGGGACGTCTAAAAGATTTTGGTCCTCAGACCGTAGTGATCTCTGGGGAATATGCGGGGAAAGGCGGGCCTTCAAGTACACTGGCTCCAGACCATGCAGGGCCTTAAAGGTTAACACCAACACTTTGAAGGCAATCCAGTACTCGATAGGAAGCCAGTGCAAACGCTGTAAGACTGGTGTGAAGTGATACCTCAGTGACACTCCAGCCAGCAGTCGAGCAGCAGCATTTTGCACTAGCTTGAGTTTCGGGATCACTGACAAAGGAAGGCCGATGTAGAGGGTGTTACAGTAGTCTAATCTCGAGATGACCGTGGCCTGCATCACCATAGCTAGGTTGTTACTGGAGATGTAGGGTGCCAGCCGCCTTGCCTGGCGCAGTATTTTAAAACTGAAATCAAATAGAACTGATTTTATCCATTCCTTAACACCTTATGGAGAAAGTAGCCCCTGGTGGCACAACGAGTTAAACCCTTGTGCCGGCAGGACTACAGACCAACAGGTGAGAGGTTTGGATCCGGGGAGAACGCGTACGAGCTCCCTCTGTCAGTTCCAGCTTCCCATGTGGGGACATGAAAGAAGCCTCCCACAAGAACCTTAGTCAATTAAACCAGGGCTGTCCAACAGGCGGCCCGCGGGCCGTACATGGCCCCCAGCCTGTTGGACACGGCCCCCGCTACCCTCCTGGAAGATTTTTTTCAGAGGCCTGGGGTGACGTGCCGCCCTTGGCGCCGCCTACTGCTAGGAAGGGCGGGGGAGTCGGCTGCCTTCTTCCTCCGTAGCCCCTCCTCCTTCTCCCCACTCGCACCGCTGCTCGGGATCCGAGCAGCGGCGCGCCCGGGGGAAAAGAGGAGAGTCTTCGGAGAAAGGAGGCAGCCGGCTTCCTTCTTCCTCCATAGCCCCATCTCCTTCACCCGGGATCGAGCAATGCCGCGGCCCCGGGTGAAGGCGGAGGGGCTTTGGAGGGAGAAGGTAGCCGGCTTCCTTCTACCTCCATAGCCCCTCCTCCTTCACCCGGGGCCTCGGCATTGCTCGATCCCGGGTGAAGGAGGAGGGGCTGCGCGAGCGACCCCACCCTCCGCCCCGCCCCCCACGAGCGGCCCTGCCCCCTGCTCACTGATCACCTACGCCCCCCCAGGTGATCAGTGACACTTCTTCCGGCCCTTGGGTTGGAAGAAGTTGGACAGCCCTGAATCAAACCATTGAGACTGACTTGGGGGCCTTCTACACAGGCCCTAAAGTGCATGGTAGGTAACGGATTGCTGAATGCCTGGGTCAACCACACCCCAAGGGAAAGTCCAGGGTTGGCATTTGATAGTTGAATTTAAATTTTAATCTGGTGTTAATTGATGTTCATTTTGCTTTTATGGTGTTTTATGTCATATTGTGAGCCGCTCCGAGCCCTTGGGGAGTGGCGGCATACAAGACCGAATAATAAATAAATAGATAGAATTCTCTCCTATGCACAAACTTATTTCATTACAACATTGTTGCATACAGATGAAAAATCACAGTTTAAATAATTGGCCATATGTGGGTTAAAACAATTTAAGACACTGCTATTGGATATCTCCATGCGTTTCTGGATATGTGTTTATATGCAGGCTATTTCATACTGAAAAAGAAATTTGTTAGGATGTCTGGAGTAGGGATTGGGAATGGTGCCAAATTTAATAAATACAGAGATGTGCAAATCAATTGAAGGTGAATCCAGCGAAGACGGAGATCCTGTGGCTGGGCCGTCCGGGCGATAGGGACATCCAACTACCGATCCTGGATTGCGAGGCACTATGCCCGTCATCATCAGTAAAAAGTCTGGGAGCCCTTTTGGACCCTCTGCTGTCAATGGAGGCCCAGGTCGCCAATGTCAGGAGAATTGCATTTTTCCATCTACGACAGGTGAGGCGCCTGGCTCCCTATCTGTCCCGGAAGGACCTGGCCACGGTAATCCAAGCCACGGTCATCTCAAGATTTGACTACTGTAACGCTCTTTACATTGGCCTGACCTTGACTCTGATCCGGAAACTCAAACTAGTGCAGAATTCCGCGGCCCGATTTCTTGCAGGGGTGCCTGTGAGTTGTTGCATAACACCAATACTCCAGGATCTGCACTGTTTACCAAGGTGTTCATTCTTACTTTTAAGGCCTTGCATGGTCTGGGGCCAGTGTACTTAAGGGATCGCCTAATCCCATATAATCCCCCGAGATCGTTGTGGCCAGAGGATCGGCCCAGCTTAAGATCTTTTCTCTTGACGACAACTAGGCGAAGGGCTTTTTCAATCATTGGCCCAGTGCTGTGGAACGCCTTGCTACCTGAGACTCGCGCTCTGCATAACCTGAACACCTTTCGCAGAGCATGCAAGACTCATCTGTTCAGGCAGGCTTTTGATTAATGTCATGAATTTTTAACTCTTATTTATTTATTTATTTGTCACGTTTCTATACCGCCCCTCTCAGCCCGAAGGCGACTCGGGACGGTTTACACAGGCAGTCTCTGCCCTCAATATAACACAAGCAACAAGGCAAAAAATAACCATATAATAACAAATTAACAATTAAAGACATACAATTGCAGTCTCAGTGTCATGTTGAAATCAGTTTCCGTCACATCATCGTCATTCCATATATTTAACTAGCTGAACCCGGCACGCGTTGCTGTGCCCTATTTAGGAGATGTGAGAAAGTATGAGTTTGTAAGGGTTGGAGTTGATGTTACTTATGGTCTTGGTGGGTGTGTACATGTGTATATATGTGCGTGTATATGTATGTGCATGTGTATATGTGTGTAGGTATATATGTGTGTGCTTGTGTTTATATGTATATGTATGTATGTGTGTTTATGTATGTGTATATATGTATACCAGCTGTACCCTGCACGCGTTGCTGTGCCAATTTGTGTTTATATGTGTGTATGTGTATTATGTGTGTGTTCTTATGTATTTGTGCTTGTATGTATATGTGTGTATGTGTGTATGTGTGCATGTCTTTATGTATATGTGTGTATGTGTGGTGATGTTTGTGTGTATATATGTGTATAATGTGTGTGTGTTCTTATGTATATGTGCATGTACATATGTGTGTATGTGTGTATGTTTTCATGTATATGTGTGTATGTGTGTGGTGTGTGCTGATGTTTGTGTGTATATGTTTTTGTATGTGTTCTCTCTTTTTGTCTCTCCCTCTTTCTCACTTTTTCCTCTCTCTCCTCTTTGTCTTTCTCTCCTCTTTCTCTCCCCCTGTATCTCTCTCTCTCTGTGTATCTCTATCTCTGTCTATCTCTCTCTGTGTCTGTCTTTCTTTCTCTCTGTCTGTTTCTCTGTCTTTCTCTCTCTGTCTCTTGTCTCTCTCTCCCTATATTTCTTTCTCTCTCTCTTGTCTTTTTTTCTCCCTATCTTTCTATCTCTCTCTCTTGTCTCTCTTTCTCTATGTTTCCTTCCCGATTTCCTTCCTCCCCCCCCCCCCGAGCGGAGCGGCGGGAGCGGTGCTGGAAGGAGGAGGCGGGCCTAAGGAGGAGAAAAGGAGCCGCTTCCTTCTCTCTGGGCGGCCCCCTCCCTCCCTTCTTCTTCCTCTGTCTCCACCGTTCCCGTTCGGAGCGGCGGAGGCGGTGGCGGAAGGAGGAGGCGGGCGAGGGAGAGGACGCAGCGGGAAAGGCGTCCGTGCGACCCGGCTCCATGCGGCGCCTGGTAGGTAAGTGAACTACTCCTCCCAGAAGGCTCAGCGCCGCTCGCTAGGAAACGGGCCGCCGCGGAGCCTTCTGGGAGGTGTAGTTCACTTACCTTCCAGGCGCCGCATGGAGCCGTGTAGCGCGGACGCCTTTCCCCCGGCGTCCTCGTTCTCTCTCGCCGGCCGCCTTCCTGTTTGGGATCCGGGCCGCGGCGCAGCCTCCTTGGCCTTCTGCCCCTCTCCTCGGCCGTTGGCCATCCGGTCCTGGCCGAAGGCGGCCAAGGTTGCAGGCGCGTGTCCCGGGTTGAGGAGCGGCTTGGACGTTGCGGAGAAGGGGGGCATGGCGGCGGCGGCGCGGGTGGGTTCAGGCAGCGGGTGAGAGGCGTGTCGTGTCCGGGTTGGCAATGTGTTGGTGCGTGGAGGTGGGGTGGGGGGGGTTGCGTTGGAGGAGGAGGTGCGCGGAGTCTTAGCTGCCGCCGCGGCCGCCGCCGTTCGCGCATGCGTAGAAATGTTGTTTTTCGGGGGTGTTTTTGAGGGGGTTGCGTTGTGTTTTGGGGTGTTTTTGTGGGCCCTATAGGAACCCAGGGGTATGGATCAGTGGCCTTGCGAGTTTTGTGTTTGTGGGACATGTAGTTTTCGCGCCTATTTGCCGGGTACCACGACCACTCTCTTTTTATATATATAGATTAAGCCTTATATTTCACCAGCAAATGCCTGCTCAAATAGCCAGGTCTTGACTTTCTTGCGAAATGTCAGGAGGGAGGGGGCCGATCTGATGTCTCTAGGGAGGGCGTTCCAAAGGCGAGGAGCCACCACTGAAAAGGCCCTGTCTCTCGTCCCCGCCAGTTGCGCCTGCGAAGAAGGCGGGACCGAGAGCAGGGCCTCTCCAGATGATCTTAAACATATCGATGGTTCATAGGGAGAGATGCGTCCGGACAGGTAAGTTGGACCCGAACCGTTTAGGGCTTTAAAGGCTAAAGCCAGCACTTTGAATTGTGCCCGGTAGCAAACTGGCAGCCAGTGGAGCTGGCACAACAGGGGAGTTATACGCAGGGGCAGTCCAAGGTAATTTTAAATGGTAAGCGAACATTATTTTGGCGCCCCTCCCCCCCAAATCACTTGATAACAAAAGGTATAAGGTATTATTTATTTATTTATTTGCAACATTTTTCCCGCCCTTCTCAGTGGCTAACAAGGCAGCACATCGATGCCCAAACATACAATGTAAAGTACCCTAAAACATACATCATTAAACAATAACAGTTTAAATAAACATATACCCATCACTCAGATTAAAAAAACATAGAGGTAAATAAAATATTTTTTTTACAAACCAGAAGTTTATGTATCACATTATGTTCATATAGTTACATTACATAGAATTAACACAAAGTAACTTTTTAGAATGCAATTATTTATTAATCTTTGCAACAAATTTAAGTGTTTTTGTTTTTTTAAAAAAAACAACATCGAGTTATCCTTAACACACAAGAAATTGAACACTTTTCAAATCAAGGCAGATAATACGCAAATGCCTGCTTTGAACTGGATTATATGTGTCCACACTGTCACACATTCCAGCTCAAAGCATTGTTTTGGATTTGATATGGCAGTATATAGATGGGGACTAAAAGCCCCTTCCACACAGCCATATAACCCAGAATACCAAGGCAGATAATACACAATGCCTGCTTTGAACTGGATTATATGTGTCCACACTGTCGCACATTCCAGCTCAAAGCATTGTTTTGGATTTGATATGGCAGTATATAGATGGGGACTAAAAGCCCCTTCCACACAGCCATATAACCCAGAATACCAAGGCAGATAATACACAATGCCTGCTTTAAACTGGATTATATGTGTCCACACCAGGGGTGGGCAACTATTTTTTCCAAGGGGCCACATGAGAGCCAAAAAATATTATGGAGGGCCGCACCTAAAGGCGGAACTACATGCTAATCTACATAATTTATTTATTTATTCACTTACTATATTTACTGTATATTACACATCATTAATATTAACATATTAATATATCAAGAAATATTCATATATTATTAGTATTAATATCATAATTATTATATTATAGTATATATATATAAACATAATATATTGAAATTATAATATATCATATAACATTATATTATATTATTTATTATATTATTTTATTATTGTTATAAAATTATTATACAATAATAATAAAAACCACTAAAATAAAATAATGCTTCCTTATAGTCCCCTTCTCTGGAGATTTTTATGCAGAGGCCAGGCAGGGGAGGCAAGCCAGGGGCCCTTAGGCGGGCCGGATAGAATCAGCCAAAGGGCCGCATCCGGCCCCCGGGCCACAGTTTGCCCACCCCTGGCCCACACTGTCACACATTCCAGCTCAAAGCATTGTTTTGCCTGTGGTACAGCCTCTTTCCCTTTGTATAATCCACCATTAAGAAGAAGAAAGGGTGCCACAGAAGTATGTAAATATTCATATTTATCAAAAGCATAGACAATATAAAAGGAGCCAGGACTAATATTAATTATATTATATTATAAATTATTATATATAAATACATATTATATTTTATAAAGATTATACTATATGGTATTAATATAAATTGGTATTAAATAATAACTCACACTCTATATATATACACACACACATACACACACTACTATTAAATAGGAATAAATAATACTGAATATATATATTACTTAATACCTTATTTTTGGCATAACTATCCTAATAAGGATCTGGTCCTATGACTCTCCACTGTGACAAAGGCACCCTTGAAGCAAACCAATTTAAATGCGAATAGAAAAGCCAAACAGCAACCTTTAATGAGGCTTGGATTTCAAACGCCTCTTTAGTGGGAGAAGTCCGCACTTTTGGCAAGGCTTTTGCCCCCGAAATAAGGAGAGAGGAAAGCAGGGACTGGAGCCAGGAAGTATTCACAAAGCAAACATTCCCGAATAAACAACCGCTTGTATTTTGAACGCCCCAGCACTGGGAATAATTCGGACTTTTGCCAGAGCTTCTGTTTCCAGAGAAAGAAGCCAGGGAGGAGGGAACTGCAACCTGAAAGGAAGCACGGTCTCCTTAGGTACCTCAGCAATATAATACAATTAAAGGACAGAAGCAGGGAAGGAAGGAAGGGGGTGAAAACACACCCTCAACACTCAAAGGTATTATAAAACTTTTATTTCCTTCCTTTCTCCCCCTTCACCCTTTCCTTCCCTTTCCCTACCTCTTCTTTCCTTCCTTCCTCTCCCTTTCTCTCTCTCTCTCTGAGGAGGAGCTGCCGCTGGCGGCGAAGAAGGGGGTCAGGGAGGAGGAGGCGGCGGCCATGCGGTGCTGCTTCTTCTTCCTCCTCCTCCTCCTCCTCGCCGCTCAGCTCAGGGGGCGGAGGGCGGAAGCTGAGCCGGGGGCTGGGCTTTGAAAGGACCAGGAAGCCACCGAGTGTTTGCCCCGTGCCTCTGCCCTGCCTCCTGACTGAAGCGAGAGGGAGAGAGACGGAAGGCAGGCAAGAGGAAGGCAAAGGGCCCGAGGATGCGTTGGCGGCGGGGAGGGGTGGGCCGGGGCCTCCCGATGCACCCCGTGGGTGGGAGAATTCGCCCCTTCACAGCCCTTTCAAGATGGCGCTCTACGCGGGGGCGGGGTTTGCGTATATGGTCGGACCGCCCCTGGTTGTACGTTCTCTGAATGCTGCTCCTGTTATCAACCTGGCTGCTGTCTGTTGGACTAGTTGCAGCTTCCGAACTGTCTTCAAAGGCAACCCTTTGATCTAGCTACGGTCTGATCTGGCTACGGTCGTCCACGCTCTGGTCACATCCCGAATAGATTACTGCAACGCACTCTACGTGGGGCTGCCTTTGAAGACAGTTCGGAAATTACAACTAGTCCAACGGGCGGCAGCCAGATTACTAACTGGAGCTACATACAGGGAGCATACCACCCCCCTGTTGTGTCAGCTCCACTGGCTGCCTGTCCAATTCCGAGCTCAATTCAAAGTGCTGGTTTTGACCTTTAAAGCTCTATACAGTTCTGGCCCAGCCTACTTGTCCAAACGCATCAACCGCTACGTCCCATCCTGTACCTTAAGACCATCCGGGGAGGCCCTGCTCTCGCTCCTGCCTACTTCTCAAATGCGGTTGGTGGGGACGAGGGACAGGGCCTTCTCGGTGGTGGCCCCCCGTCTGTGGAACGCACTCCCTATTGATATTCGATCAGCTTCATCCCTCCTGGCATTCAGAAAAAAAGTGAAATCCTGGTTATGGGACCAAGCGTTTGCACTTTAGCATGATATGGCACTTTAGATTGGTCAGATGGCAAATTGGTGGATAAAATCTAAGGCTTATGGATGGCATACTGTTTTAACTGTGATGAATGTACATGATGTTTTAATGTTAATTGTATTTTAATGTATTTAATTCTAGTTGTATTTTAATGTATTTTAATCTTAACTGTTGTTTATTATGTATACTGTGTGGCATCGAATCGTTGCCGTTGTTAGGCCGCTCTGAGCCCCCCACCCCATGGGGGTTGAGAAGAAGCGGGGTATAAACACTGGAAATAAATAAATAAATAAACCCCACGCAGAGGGCGTTGCAGTAATCTAAACTCTTCTTTTATCTGATAATGTTTATCCTGTCTTGTTATGTGAATCGCCCCGAGCCTCCGGGAGTGGCGGTCAAAAATCGAAATAAATAAAAAAAATAAATTGAAGTGTTGGCAGTTAGATCTGTTTCTGTAACTACATGGTTAAATTTAAGATATATATATCTATCTATCTATTATTTTATTTCTAGGTAATAACTCGAAACAACTGTCAGCTTGAGAGACTTTAGCTTACATATGAAGTTCCCAATAGTAAAAGGGCACATCTGCAATGAAGAAAAGGAGAAAAGTCGCTGCAAATTTAGATGACAAAAGATGCCTTGATCACCAGAAGGAGCCTTTTAACAAGATCTCTGCAGCGGACACTGAGCGCGAAGCTGTCGGTGATTCTGCGGGACTTGCTCCTGCCGGCCAGCTTGCATGTTCCAAACAACTTCCTCCATCACCAGAGCAAAGAAGGCTTTTAAGCTCCCTACAGTACAACAAAAACCTACTAAAATATTTAAATGATGATCGACAGAAACAGCCGTCATTCTGTGATTTGCTTATAACTGTTGACGGGAAAGAATTCAGCGCCCACAAAGTAGTAGTCGCTGTCGGCAGCAGTTACTTCCATGCTTACTTGAGCAGAAATCCAAAAGCGAATGTTATTAGCTTGGATCATGTAACTCATTCAGTTTTTCGCCATCTCCTTGAATTTCTCTACACATCAGAGTTTCTTGTGCATTCAAATGAAATTCCCCTAATTTTAGAAGCAGCTAAATTTTTAGATATTATAGATGCAGTAAAACTGCTAAATATCGAAAATGTTTCCAGTTTGCATCAGGAAGAGAATCTAGAAAAGCCAGCACGGCTTGAAAAGTTGGATGAACTAACTGCTAAAGTTCCAAGCGGTCACCAATGCACTTTTTGCGGCCGCAACTTCTGTTACAAAAAATCCTTAGCAAATCACCTGTCCAGAGCACACACTTCCACTGCGGAGGGGAAAGGGCATGGCCTAAAAATGGTTGAGAAGTCTGAGATCTCGACCAGAAGATCAACGAGAAATCGAAAATGTCCAGCTAAGTTTGATCAGAGTGACAACGAAAGCAATGCTGCGTCTGATAGCAACCTAGATACTGTTGTTGTTGGCAAAGAAAACAGCGAGCCTAGCAGTGAATCCGAAGATAGTGGAAGTAAATATAATACAGATGGAGATAGGCAGGAAGAAAACACCTCTGGAGAGGACGCCAAGTCTGAAGAGCAAAGTGAAAAAGGACCTGAAGAGCCAGTTGGTCTGGCAGAAAATATTTCAGAAGGCCATCTTTCCAAGTATATTCCGGTCATTGTTCAGAACAGCAGCAAAAAATGTTTGCAGTGTCCTAAGTGTGATAAAATATTTGATAGAGCAGGTAAGAGGGGATGGGATTTTGTTTCTTTTGTAGAAGATAATATTTGGGTAATGAAAAAATAGAGGTTCGTGTTTATTGTAAGATCCTTTAAAGCAGGGGTCGGGAACCTTTTGACTCAGAGAGCCATGAAAGCAAATTATTTGGAAATTTATTTCAGTGAGAGCCATATAATATATGTAATATATTTTAAGACTGAATTCAACTAAATGTGAGTATATACGTACATATTATGAGAAAAGGATTCCCCCGGCAGAATGATGGGACACTGCAGACCTGGCTCTGCAAAAGGCACGCTCAGGACTCTGGGAAGGAAGAGAAGAAGGAAGGAAGGAAGGAAGGGGGAAAGAAAGAAAGAAAGAGGAAATAAGGGAGGGAGGGGGAGAGGGAGAAAGAAAAGATGAACGAACTGGAAAAGGAAGAAAAGAAAAGCAGGTGAGAGACGAGGGGAAAAGAAAAAGAAATGGAAAGGGAGGAAAGGAAAAGGTGGGAAAAAGAAAGGAAAAGGAGTGAGGAAAAAGTAAAATAATGAAGGGAAAAGAAGGGAGAGGGAAGTAAAAAGAAAAGGAGAAGGAAAGGAAGACTTGGGGGAAAAGAATAGAAGAGGGAGGAGGATGGAGGAAAGAAGGAAGGGGAGAGAGGGAGGGAAAAGGAAGGAGAGAAGGAAAGGCTGAAGGGGCGAAAGGAAGGAAGAGGGAGAATGGAGGAAAGAAGGAAGGGGAGAGAGGGAGGGAAAGGAAGGAGAGAAGGAAAGGGAAGGGCAAGCAAGGAAGAGGAAGGATGGAGGAAAGAAGGGAGAGAAAAGGAAGGAGAGAAGAAAGAAAGGGTGAAAGGAAGAAAGGAAGGAAGAGGGAGAATGGAGGAAAGGAGGGAGGGAAAAGAAAGGAGAAGGAAAGGTTGAAGGGGGAGGATGAAGAGGAGGATGAGGCACCACCAACGGGCTCCACCATCCCCGGCGAAGAGGATGCAGGACCCCGAAAGCAACGGGGGATGAGGAAGAGTCGGCAATGGCGGTGCGGAAGCGGCAGTTGTGGCTCATTTGCGTCACTCCTTCCCACTGCATGCTGGGAAACCAAGGCCCAGGCTGCTCTGGAGAGCCAGATGCAATCATGAAAAGAGCAACATCTGGCTCCCGAGCCATAGGTTCCCTACCCCTGCTTTAAAGTGAAGTTTTTGGATAATCCGGTGTCTAGCTGGTATTCCTATGCAATAATATAGGGCAGAACAACAACATCAGGAGGGCTGTACATTCCCTAGATCTCACTAAAAGAGACAGAAATGTTAGAGACATAGGCCTGGTTCAAATATCTCATTGACCCAACCCACAATTAGCCTTAAAAGGCATCTTGGGATCACATGAAGGTGTTACTTGTACAAGTTGAAATATACAACCATGTACAACTTTTTCATACCATGGCTAATTGACTCAGTTTGTGCTTGCACCAGAGCCCCTGTGTTTCCCCCAGTATACTCCGCCATTTGAATCCTGTCCAGATCCAGCTAGGTGCTTTATACCGGGCCTGCCCAACAGGCGGCCCGCGAGCCGCACACGGCCCGCCAACCCCTTGGATATGGCCCGCCTACCCTCCTGCAAGAAATCAGCTGTTTTTAAAAAAAAATGAAAAAATTTGATCTCCGGGGGGGGCGGGGGGTGGCGTGAGAGGAGGGGCGGGGCTGCCTGTTCGAGTGAGGAGGGAGGCGGAGGAAGCCACCTCAGATGCCCTAGGGGCAGGACTTCCCCCGCCTGTTCGTCGCGCGCACGGGGCCGCTTGCGGACATGCACGGGCAGGGCGGGAGCGGCGAGGCGCCCTCCGCTATGTCCCTGGCTGCTGCAGCGGCCGCCCCGGGAGCTTACCTTCCTTCTCCGAAGGAAGAGAAAGGAAGCTAAGCTCCCGGGGTGGCCGCTGCAGCAGCCAGGGACATGGCGGAGGATGCCTCGCCGCTCCTGCCCTGCCGCGCATGCCCGCAAAGCGCCCCACGAATGCCCCTGCCCCCCCGCAAGTGACCCCCCGTGGCCCCCAGGTGATCAGTGACCGAATTCGGCCCTTGGGGCGGTAGAAGTAGGACAGCCCTGCTTTATATCATGGCGAGGAGAATAAAGTGACATCTATTAGAAGAAATTTGGAAATATTTATTGTTAGTTTTATTTATTTATTTATTTATTTACAGCGTTTTTACCCCCCCCCTTCTCAACCCGAGGGGGGACTCAGAGCAGCTAACAGAGGCAATCCAATGCCACAATCAATACAATATAAACCATAAATAACAATGTTTAACAATAGCAGTAAGATTAAAACAATAATCAACAGCAATTAAATCAGAACAAAACTCCGTCCACAGTTTTGAATTGATAAGAACAATAAGCCATATGCTCAAATCTGTCGCCATCACTAATCCATTCCAGTCAAGATGTTGCTTAAGCCAGTGTTTCCCAACCTTTTTTGAGCCGCAGCACACTTTTTACATTTGCAAAATCCTGGGGCACACCACCAACCATGATGACACAAAATGACACTCTAACACAGTAATACATATAGTTAATATGTTTTTAAATGTATTTATACACTCAGTGTGAAACCTGGGCCTGTTTCGATGAACACAACATAGATATCCTGGCAGGAATGGCAGTAAGACACAAACTTCCCACACACAACTCCCATAACCAAGAGAAAATGCAATAAGAGTTTGGTGGGCATTGACCTTGGGTTTTGGAGTTGTAGTTCACCTATATCCAGAGAGCATTGTGGACTCAATGTTGGATCAGGACCAAACTTGGCATGAATACTCAATATGCCCAAATGTGAACACAGATGGAGTTTGGGGAAAATAGACCTTGACATTTGGGAGTTACATTTTCTGGGATTAGTAGTTCAGACACAATCAAAGAGCATCCTGAACTCTTGCAACAATGGAATTGAACCAAACTTGGCATATTGAACTCTCATTACCAACAGAAAGTACTGAAAGGGTTCGCTTGGGAATTGACCTTGAGTTTGGAAGTTGTAGTTCACCTACATCCAGGAAGCACTGTGGACTCAAATAATGATGGATCTAAACTAGACTTGGCATGAATATTCAATATGCCCAATTATGAACACACATGGAGTGCCTTTATCGAGGTAGGTTTCTTAGGGTTTTTATACTTCCAACACACTAGACTCTCCCCCCTCCCCTCCTGGAGGTGCCAATTTCCCACGGCACACCTGATGATTGCTCTCGGCACACTAGTGTGCCCTGGCACACTGGTTCTGAAACACTGGCTTAAGCTATTGTGCAAATGCCTGGTCCTAAAACCAAGATTTTAGCTTCTTTCTAAATGCCAGGAGAGATGGGGATGAGCGTATTTCGCTTGGAAGCCCGTTCCACAGGCAGGGGGGCACAGCCGAGAAGGCCCTGTCCCGGCCATCTGCATTTGAGATGCTGGCGGGAGCTAGAGCAGGACCTCTCTGGAAAATCTTAAATTGTGGGGAGGGACGTAGGGGCAGATGCGCTCCGACAAGTAAGCTGGGCCAGAACCGTATAGAGCTTTGTAGGTTAGAACCAGCACTTTGAATAGAGCTCGGAAGCGGACAGGCAGCCAGTGGAGCTGACACAAAAGGGGGGTGGTGTGCTCCTGTGTGTAGCTCCTGTTAGTAATCTGGCTGCCAGCCATTGGACTAATTGCAGTTTCCGAACGGTCTTCAAAGGTACCCCCACATAGTGTGCATTGCAGTAACCAGAGCATGGATGACCGTAGCCAGATCAGACTATTTATTTTATATATTTTTTTAAAATAATAATTGTAAACCGCTCTTGAAAACTGGTAGAGATGAACAGGCCCGGATTAACCCCTTTTAGCACCCTAGGCCACACTTTGAAATTCACAGGTAATGTATAATACAGTCTAACCCTCTATCAATCCGTAATGATTACACACTTTGAAATTACTCCCCCAAACCAAACTGTACTGCACCCCCATTCCTTCTTTCTGCCTGCCTCTCCTCACTCACTGAGGGTCGGGATGCCTCCCAGCTGGCGCACGTGGGTCCGGCTCCTGCCTTCGGTGCAGCAGTTGCCCAGGATGCTGAGGTCGAGGGTGCGGCAGGGCCTGGGGGGCCCGGCCAGGACCCTCAGCAGCAGTGCCAGCCCCCCACGCTCCCAGAAGCGGGCGATGCCGCCAGCCTCCTTGGTGTGCTGCGTGTGGAGGGCCAGCAAGGCCTCGCCCAGGCCTGGCTCGGCACCCTTGTCCAGCTGGGCCAGGCAGGAGCCCAGGGAGCCGCTGCCAGACCCCTTCTTGGGCCCTGGGAATTTCGAAGCCGGCACCCAGGAACATTGGGGAAGGAGGCAGAGGCGTGCGCATGCCCGGCAGCAGCTCTTCGGCGTTGAGTATTTATGTCACAGCGGGTAGCCAACAGAAATATAGAAGTTTTTTTTTTTTTTTTTTTTTAATAAATCTTTATTATGAAGGTTTTTGAATAATGCAGTGGTACAAAAAAAAGAGACAACTGTGAAGGTGAAAGGGGAAATGGAAAGGGGGGGCGGGAGGGGGCGAAGGGGCAATGGGAAGGAGAGTTTACGTAGGGGGAGCACCCCACCCTACATACACGGAAAAAAAAAAATAAATAAATAAAAAAAAAAAACAGCAGACACAAACAGAAATAACTTCCATTACCATACAGTCAATCAAGTTCCCTCGGGTTTTTTTTTTTTTTTTACACAAACAATCTATTCGCAATGACCAATTATTTTTAAAAAAAAGATTGTATCGTTGAAGGTTACATTCACTAATGCTGCTACAAATTTTTACTCCTTTTTTTTGTATCCTTCGCGAGTGTCAGAGGCTATACAGATTTACAATGCCTTGATGTTACATTAAACAGACTTTAAGTACTCTTCCAATGGAGTCCAGTCTGTAGTTTTGATTGGTTTTCCATTACTTTGTTTCAGGTAGAAGGTCAGCTTATCCATCTTTCTGATTTCCCAAATTTTGTCCTGCCAATCATTCATATCTGGTGTCTTCTCCAACTTCCATTTTGCCGCGTAGACCATTCGGGCAGCCGTTATCATGTATGTGAACAGCCTGTCCTCGTTATCATTCAAATGGGCTTCTTTATCAGTTAGGCCGAGTAGGAAGAATTCCGGTTTCATTGGTATCTCTTTATGCAAAATTTTTTGTGTCAGTGACTGGATTTCCTTCCAGAATCTATTTGCCTTGTCACAAGTCCACCACAGGTGGTAGAAGCTTCCTTCATGTAGTTTACATTTCCAACAGCGGTCGGAGTTGTTTTTATACATAGTACTGAGCTTCTTAGGAGTCAAGTACCACCTATGGAAGATCTTAAGCCAATTCTCTTTCAAACTGGCTGCATAGGTATATTTGATTTTTTTACTCCAAATTTGTTGCCATTCTTGTAGTTTAATCTGTCGACCTATATTTTTGGCCCAATTTATCATGCAGCCTTTGACTTCTTCTGTCTCCGTTTCCCAATCCAATAATTTGTTGTAGATTAACGTAATATTTTTTTCTTTTTGCCATTAATTTTTCCCAGAATTCTTCCTTATTCTCAAAGCCTATAATTATATCTTTTTAAATACTTCTTTAATTTGTACATATTGAAGCCAAGACATATTTTTAAATTGGAGTCTTAATTCCTCTATGGGCTTTAATTCAACTCCTCCCCGCTTTTCTTTAAAAGATCATTATAGGTTGGCCAACTTTGCCAGCCCAGTAATCTTCTATGCTTTGCCTCTAGGGGGGAGACCCATAGTGGTGTTTTAGAGTGGAAGTATGGTCGAAATTTATTCCAAACTTTGATTACTGCCGATCTAACGAAATGGTTACCAAAATTTTTTTCAATTTTACTCTGTTCATACCACAGGTACGAATGCCAGCCCACTCTGAGGTTGAATCCCTCAAGAGTGAGCAGCTTCATATTTTTTAACATTATCCATTCTTTTGCCCATAACAAGGCGCATGCCTCATGGTATGCTTTGAAATCGGGTAATCCGAACCCCCCCCTGCTCGTTCTGTCGATCATTACCTTATACTTTATTCTTGGTTTCCTTCCATTCCAAATAAAATTTGATAGGTCTTTCTTCCATCTCTGGAATATTTTTGGTTCCTAATAATCGGTATATTTTGGAATAGGTAAAGGAGTTTGGGAAGGATCTTCGTCTTGATGGCCGCAATTCTCCCTAGTAACGAGAGGTTTAAGTAATTCCAATTTTTAAATCTTTTTTATCTCCTTCCATTTCTCCTCATAATTATTTTGCAGTAATTGTGAATTTTTGGCCACAACCATATCCCTAGGTACTTTATTTTCTTTTTACCTGAAACCCCGTTATTTGTTGCAGGGCTTCTTGATTTTTCGTCGACACATTTTTTGTCAACATGACTGTTTTTTTCTCATTAAGTTTGAATCCGGCCAGACTTCCAAACTCTTGAATTTTTTGCATCCAAGTCTGGATATTTTTGATTGGATCATGTATAATACAAATAACATCATCCGCGAACGCTCTAGCTTTATATTCCTGATTTGCTATTTTCAAACCTATGATATCTTTATCCTCCCTTATCCCTCTCAACAATATTTCAATCGACATCACGAACAGCAGGGGAGATAACGGGCAACCCTGTCTTGTGCCTTTTTCAATTTGGAATTTATCTGATAATTCATTGTTAATTTTTAATCGGGCTTCTTGTTTGGAGTAAATTGCGCCAAAGGCATTCTTTATACTATATCCCATATCTAATTCGTTTAGAACTGATTCAATAAAACTCCAATTTATATTGTCAAAGGCCTTTTCCGCGTCCAATGATAGAAGGGCCAACTCCTCTTGTATATTTGACTCATAGTATTCAATGATATCCAAAACTACTCTTAAATTATCTTTCGTGCCTCTATTAGGCAGAAACCCCGCCTGGTCCTCTCCCACCCACTTTTTCAGGAATTCTTTTAATCTATTTGCGATAATGAGGGCAAATATTTTATAGTCACAATTTAGCAAGGAAATGGGCCGATAGTTTCTGACATCTTCCACATCCAAAGGGTCCTTTGGGATCAACACTATCACTGCTTCTTTCCAAGTGTCTGGGGCCTCCTGCTTCTCTAAAATGGAATTCATAATTCTTTTGAGGTAGGGGTTAGCTCTTTTCCATTGTTTTATAAAATATTGCCGAGTACCCATCGGGTCCTGGAGCTTTGTTATTGTCCAATTTAGCTATGGCTTCCCTAATTTCTTCTTCGGATATTTCCCTATTCAGGGTCTCTCTCTCCTCATCAGATATTTGCCCTAGGCCCCTATCCGAAATATACTTGGTTACCCTATCTATCGAAATCTCATCCTTCTTGTATAATTGTTTGTAAAAATCTATAAATTGTGTTTGGATGTCTTTATTTGATGTATATGTTTTATTTCCTGTTTTTATCCTAGTAATGTGTTGTGTTTGTCGCTTTTTTCTGATTTTCCTCGCGAGCCATTTCCCTGGTTTATTTGCATTTTCAAAAAGTATTGTTTTATAAATTTGTATTTCTTGGCTAGGGCCTCCATATCCAAATTCTGTTTCTTTTTTGTCAGCTGTTGGAGTTTGTTACTAATCCCCTTCTTGTTTGGGGATCTTTTCAGTTGTGATTCCAATTTCCCTATCTCTTCCTCTACTTCTTTTAACTCTCTATTCCGTGCTTTCCTTTTTGTGCATTTTGTTGTATAAAATACCCTCGCATCACCACTTTCATTGTGTCCCATAATGTTTGTAACTTGATCTCTTCAGTGTCATTAAAAACAAAAAACTCCCTCAGGAGCTCCCTGTTTTTTTTTATATCCAAATCTACTTTTAGGAGGTTGTCGTTCAGTCTCCACTGTCTACTAATGATGGGGCTATTCAGCATCAATTCAATTGGGCAATGATCTGAGTGGATGCGTGGGAGTATTTTGATATTCTCAATTTTATTTATTAATGGGGAGGACACCCAAATCATGTCTATCCTCGACCATGATTTATGGCGCGAGGAAAAAAAGGTATAGTCTTTTCCCATGGGATTCATGGCCCTCAAGAATCCTCTAGGGCCATGTCCTCCTTAAATGACAAAAAGTCTTGGGTAGAAGACTAGATTCCATATTCCTGTTTTTATTCCTGCCGTATTTTTATCCATCTTACTATCCAAGACTCCATTGAAGTCCCCAATCACTATCAAATGATCACTTTCAGTATTGTCTATACTTTCTCTTAAAAACTTTATGAATTTGGTCTTTGGCCCATTTGGTACATATATATTACAAATTAATATTTTTTCATTATTAAAATTAATTTGTACTGCTATTGCTCTTCCCTCAGTGTCTCTGAACATGAACACTGGAGAGAGGGCTTCCTGTATATACAGCGCCACCCCTCTTTTCTTTGTATCCATAGATGAAAAGAAAACCCTACCCAATTTTTTGTCACTTAAATGAGAAACATGCTTGTGGGAGATATGGGTCTCCTGTAATGCTATAATTTGATATCTCTTTTTATTTATTTGATTAAAAATACGTTTTTCGTTTGCATGGGGAATTTAACCCGTTCACATTTTGTGAGTAAATCCTCAAAGGGGGCTCAGGCATAGCTCACATCTTCTCCCTCCTCCAACTCATCGTCTTCTCCTTCTCCCGCGTCTTCTTCTCCTGTAGGCAGTGGTGCAATCGCTTGATTTTCTTTCGTCTCCTCTTCCTCCGGCGACTTGAGCCTTGGTCTCTTCTGAGATGGACCATGCTTATTATTCGATGTGTCCTTGACCAACCTATCATAAAAGTCTCTGGCTTTGTCTTCGGTGGTTATCCACCACCTTCTATCTTTGTACGTCGTCATCAGGCCCTCCATCTTCTCCCAGCGGAACTTTACTTTGCGTTTTTTCAGCTCTTCAGTTAAGAAATTATATTTTTTCCTTTGTTGCAAAATTTGTTGTGGTATCTCCTTGAGGACGATGATTTTTTTTCCCTTTTGTATTATTGGTTTCTTATTCACCAGTCGCAGAATATTATCTCTGGTCACCTTGCGGACAAAATTCACGATGATGTCACGAGGGGTTTTGTGTTGTTTTGCATAAGCTGATTGGACTTGATAAGCCCTATCAACCTCTGCCTCCACCTCGTTCAGACTTCTTTCCAGGTAGGTGGCCAATAGGGTTACAACCTTCAACCTTGTGTTCTCCTGGTCTCCTCCTCCAAATTTCTAAATCGGTTGCCCATCTGTTTCACTTATTTGGAGCCTGTCCACCCTAGTTTCCATCTTGTCACTTTTATGTCGCATTTCTTCCACATTTTTCTTCAATTGTCTTTGGTCATCTTCCATCACCTTACTTTTGATCTTTATTTCATCTATTTTGGTGAAGGCAGCCACTAGGTCATTCTTCAATTGGTGTAGCTCTCCTTTAATATCCGTCTTCAGAGTATCCATTTTCTCTTCCAACTTCTTATTTTGGGTTGCTAATATCGATTTGAATTCATTTTGATTTTCACGTTGGTCCTCTCTCATTTTCTGAAGCTCCCGCAACAGATCCTTCATGCTTGTGGCTTCACTGCCGCTGCCGCTCCCGGACCCCCTCCTTTGCACCAGCGCCGTGCTTGGATCTCTTCCTTCCTTGGTGGTGTTTTTAGGTGTCGTCATCCCGCTGGATCTCCTTCCAACCTTTTAACTCCCTTTATGTTCTCTGGAAGTGGGGAATATGTTTTTTTTTTTTTTATTTTTGCGGAATTCAATCCGGATCAAGCTATACCTCTTGCCTTTCGATCTTTCCTCTTATATTACTTTCACTGGCGCCCTTCTCCAACACTGCTTTCTCATCCCATTCACCTTTCACCTTTTGCACCGGTATTCCCGTCTCACAAACCTCCGCAAGGGGGGGACGGATCGGGTGCTTCCTTGTTCTATTACTTTGGTAGCTCTATGTTGCCCCGTCAACTCTCGCCGCTCACCACACCCCTCTCGACTCCTCCCGCGAGATTTCTATAGCTCTATAGTCCTCTATAATCTTCTTGCTCTCTTCCTCTCGCGCAGACTCCGAAGTTCCTCCTCTTATCACCGAGTTGTTTACAAAGACGCCCGGAGTCAGACACAACAATATGGCGCTCAAGGTCAGTGCAGCTTCTTTCTGGTTTAATTCCCCATCGGCCCAAAAATTCCAGTCTCTGTTCGAGTGAATAATGAAACTCTCATTCAATTCACAAGGTAAATATATAACTTTGTATTGAATTGTATTTAACAATAACTGGCAAAACATCGAAAAACAACAGCCATCACAGCTACCTTTCTAAACATCCTTTCCTCACAGATATTAAATCCCAACTGTCACTTTGTAACTGACATTCCTCAAAGTTCCATTTAGCAGTCTTGAGACAGCGCCATCTGGTGTCAAACATGTCACACTGCAGGTCATCTCAAACTGCGAAAATATATCTTGTGCTGACTCATGAATTGCTATTCAAAATGCAATAATCTGACAGCAGCCTCGGGGGCGGGGCTCCCCTCCGCCTCCTCGCCGTGCCCTCCTTCCTTGAGTCAAGGAAGGAGGGTGCGAGGAGGATGAGGCAGAAGGAAGCCCCGCCCCTGGGGCCGCTGCCGGGTATGCGCGTGCGGCAGGAGGGCATGCGCGTCTCTGCCTCCTTCTCCAATGTTTCTGGGTGCCGCGCATGCCCGGCAACGGCCCCGGGGGCTTCCCTCCGCCTCCTCCTCCTCGTGCCCTCCTTCCTTGACAAGGGGGCAGGAGCGATGGCGAGGGGGGGCACCATTCCCTCCTCCCCGCCCCCTCGCAGCACTCTCCCCCGCCCTCCCCCGAGAGAGAGAGAGAGTCATCATGCCGCGCGTTGCGGTTTTGTATCAACATTTTTTTTGGTCCGTGAATTGCGCCCCCCTTGGCTTACACCCCTAGGCCATGGCCTATGGTGGCCTTATGGGTAATCCGGGCCTGGAGATGAAACTGGCAGGAGGAATCTGCATATCTTGTGTTGTAGGTTAGTTCCTGTATGAGTATGGATAGCAAGATGACATTCGTTGACCTAGCAGTACACTTAAAACCCCTGCCTCCTCTACAAATGGCAGTTTTTCAGCTGAGAAATAGGATATTTCCAAAACAGAAGGGTTTTCTTTCTAGGCTCTACTTCTGAATTTGTTTGATAATATGCCATGTAAACTGATCTATTTGAAAAGACACCCTGTCCCCCACCAAATGGAACAAAATCTATATTTATGTACGCTATTGCAGGCCTACTTCACTCAACAAAGCCTCTGACAGAGAAGCCCCTTTTTACAAAGTTGTTATTACCCTCTTCCATTCTGGTCCTCTATTGAGCTTTAAGACTTTTTATCATTGGAAAATGGCAAAAGGGCCTAAAGAAACCCAAACTTTTCATGTTGGATCGCAGGGTGTATCTCTCAAGCGAACTGCTATAAAGCGTGGGCTGGGGAAATGCTATTCTGCCTCAACATATCCTCCTGTAGTAATGTATCCCTACCTGCAATGGTAAGATGAACCGCATTTTCCTCCAGGACACCTTAGTGCAGTGCTTCCCAACCTTTTTTGAGCCGCGGCACACTTTTTACATTTGCAAAATCCTGGGGCACACCACCAACCAAAATGACACAAAATGACACTCTAACACAGTCATACATATCTGTGTATCTGTGTATCTGTATACCTTTATAAAACGGAATGTTTGTATGTATGTGTGTGCGGAGGGCGGGAGGGCGGATATGTGGCAGCCACTTTCACAGGCCACAACGACCAGCGCGGGTGATGGACCTGCACCAAACTTGGTACACATAACCCCCCCTAACCCCCTTTACGTCCTGGTGCGGTTCGGGGGACATGACCCACGGATTATGGGATTTGTAGTACTTTCAAACACTTTGGTTCCCACAGACCACTGAGGCCACCAAAAAGGACCAATACAGACCATACTTAGCACACATAGCCCCCATGACCCACTCTACGTCCTGGTGCAGTTTGGAGGAGGGTGGACCATGGATGATGGGACTTGAAGTACCTCTACTCACTTCCCAAGTTCGCTGCAACCCTCATCCAATCACTGATCGAGACCAAACTTGGCATACATAACCCCTATGACTGCCTTCACGTCCTGGTGAGGTTTGGGGGAGGACTGACAATGGATGATGGGATTTGTAGTACTTTCACACCCCTCTGTTCCCACAGACTACTGTGGCCCCCAACAAACACTGATAAAGACCACACTTGGCACACAGAGCCCCAGTGACCCACTCTACATCCTACTGAACTTTGGAGGGGGCCAGAACATGGATGATGGGACTTGTAGTACCTTCCCTCACTTTCCAAGCCTGCTACAAACCTAATCCAATGACTGATCAACACCAAACCTGGCACACAGAGCCCTCATGACCCACTCTACATCCTGGTGCTGTTTTGTGTGAGACAGACCACAGATGATGGGACTTGAAGTACCTTCACTCACTTCCTAAAAACAACGCAACCCTCATCCATTCACCAATACAGACCAAACTTAGCACACAGAGCCCCCATGACCCAATCTACATCCTACTACACTTTGGGGGAGGGTGGACCAGAGATTATGGGACTTGCACTACCTTCAGTAATTTCATGATACCACTGCAACTCCCAATAATGATGGATCAAGACCAAACTTGCCACACAGAGCCCCCATGACCCACTCTACATCTTGCTGCACTTATCAAATGACCCGGGCACTGCCGGGTCCCCAAGCTAGTAGTTAATATGTTTTAAAATGTATTTATACACTCAGTGTGAAACCTGGGCCTGTTTCAATGAATACAACATAGATGTCCTGGCAGGAATGGCAGAAAGACACAAACTTCTCACACAGAACTCCCATAACCAAGAGGAAATGCTATAAGAGTTTGGTGGGCATTGACCTTGAGTTTTGGAGTTGTAGTTCAGCTATATCCAGAGAGCACTGTGGACTCAAACAATGTTGGATCAGGACCAAACTTGGCATGAAGACTCAATATGCCCAAATATGAACGCAGATGGAGTTCAGGGGAAATAGGCCTTGACATTTGGGAGTTGTCGTTGCTGGGATTTATAGTGCCCCTACAATCAAAGAGCATTCTGAACCCCACCAATGATAGAACTGGGCCAAACTTCCCACACAGAACCCCCAGGAGGCAAGAGGAGGTCTCTACTTGGGGAAAGGGAGGCGGGCTTTCCCAATGCATGGAGAGGGAGAGACCAAGTAGACAACGGGTGGGGAGGGGGTGTTTGTAATTTTGTGCTTTTATCGAGGTAGGTTTCTGAGAGTTTTTATACTTCAACACACTAGAATCCCCCCCCCCCCTTCCCGGAGGTTCCAATTTCCCACGGCACACCTGATGATCGCTCACGGCACACTAGTGTGCCCCGGCACACTGGTTGTGAAACACTGCCTTAGTGTGTATGTGCGAACAGAAGAGAAGAACGAGAGGGAACAGCAATAAAGAAGCCTAACTTACCAGTTTTTGTTAGCTTTTAAAGTGGAATAAGTCTGCAAAGTTGGCCATCCAAATCATAAGAAAAAAGGAGGCTGATAAAAGAGATCATCGCCTCTGGATGCACTGCGGAAGAAGCTTTTAAGTGGTTTCTAGGATATTAAAATCCTTTTTGTTACTTATGTGAGGTTTGATTAATTTGGTTTCATTTCACATATTTGAATTATTAATTTTGGATAAAACCTAGACTGAAAATATATTAAGTTGCTCTTCTGATTTGTGTGATGCAGGAACCTATCCTTAGTCTTTATGGAATGTGGCGCAGCTGGCTGAGTGTCATCTGCATAAGATCTCTCTGACCAGAAGGTCATGAGTTCGAGGCCTGCCCAGGTCGAGGTGGGTGCTCGACCTTTAAGTGTGGCCTGCTGTCGACCTTTGCAGCCCGAAAGACAGTTGCATCTGTCAAGTAGGAGATAAAGGTACCACATTAAGTGGGGAGGCAAATTTTGACTGAATTATGAGGCCTTAAGATCTCTAGGAATTCACGCTGAGGACGCTGAGAAATGAAGGAGTGCGACAGCTCCCCCTGGTGGCCAGATGTTTAAAAAATGCCTCTATCTGTTTGTCTGTCTGTTGGTCCAAAAAGACATTAAATGCTTGCCTATATGTGTTCATTGTAATCCGCCCTGAGTCCCCTGCGGGGTGAGAAGAGCGGAATATAAATAAAGTAAATAATATTAATAATAAATATGTTATTTCTGCCTATGGTTCCAAATTTCTGTTAAAAAAGTAATACCCAAGCATCTATCTGTTTTGTTCATTGAGATCCCTGTCCTGGATGTTAGTATTTATTTATTTATTTGCATCATTTATATTCCGCCCTTCTCACTCCGCAGGGCACTCAGGGCGGATTAAGATGTACATATACAGGCAAACATTCAATGCCATAGACCAGGGCTGTCCAACTTCTTCCGGCCCAAGGGCCGGAATTCTGGTGAGTGATCACCTGGGGGGGCCGCAGCAGGGGTGTGGCCGCTTGCCGGGCGTGGCTGCTCGCGGGCATGCAGGCAGGGCGGGAGGGCGGCGCTCTCCGCCATCTGCCTGGCTGCTGCAGCAGCCGCCTGGAGCTTACCTTACATTTTCTTCCTTCCGAGAAGGAAGGTAAGCTCCCAGGCGCGGCCGCTGCAACAGCCAGGGAAATGGCGGAGAGCGCCTCGCCGCTCCTACCCTGGCGTGCATGTCCGGCATCCTGCGTGGCTTGCCCGTTTTCAGGACGTCACCCAGCCCCGCCGAAAAGGGGCAGGCCGCCGCCGCCCATGCCCGCCGTCCTGCCCGGCCTGCCCCTTTTCGGCGGGGCTGGGTGATGTCAGGCGTTGGCGCCTGCGCCGAGGAGGAAGAGGTGGAGGGAAGCCGGGGCCTCTGCCTCCACCTTTTCCTCCTCGGTGCCAGCGCCACGCCTGACGTCACCCAGCCCCGCCGAAAAGGCGCAGGCCACGCAGGATGCCGGGCATGCGTGCCAGGGTGGGAGCAGCCCCGCCCCCCGGAGATAAATTTTTTTAAAAAAATTTGTAATAAAAACAGCGGAGTTCTTGCAGGCCGCGTCCAGGGGGCTGGCGGGCCGTGTCCGGCCCGCGGGCCACCAGTTGGACAGGCTCGCCATAGACACACAACATATATAGACAAAGACACAGAGGCTATTTACCATTCCAGCGTTTGGCCACCAGGAGGAGCTGTCGCATTCCTTCATTCTTCACATACCTCCTGGAGATTTTTTTATGGCCTCATAAATCAGTTAAATTAGCCTCCCCACAAAGTGGTACCTAAATTTCCTACTTGACAGATGCAACTGTCTTTCGGGTTGCAAAGGTCGACAACAAGCTACACAATTAGGTCGAGAGCTCACCCCGACCCGGGCAGACTTCAAACTCATGACATTCTGGTCAGTAGAGATCTTATGCAGCTGACTCCCAGCCAGCTGCGCCACGGTCCCGGTGGATAGGATTGTTTGCCAGCAGGTTATTTAATAATTTAACGCAAGTGTTTTGTTTTGTAGGGAAATTTGAGAGCCATGCTCGTGTACACACTGGCGAGAAGCCTTTTGAGTGTGATATTTGTCATCAACGCTATTCGACCAAATCCAACTTAAATGTACATAGAAAAAAGCACAACAACGAAGTGGAACTTCATAAAAAAGAACACAAGTGTTCTCACTGTAGCAAACTGCATGCCACCAAAAAGACCTTGATAAGGCATGTCAAGAGGCAAGTATGAAGTTAATTTGTTACACTGTGGTTAGAGATCGTTATAATGTGGTTTCCTTTAAATGTAATGTGAATATTATTGACATGTATGATATAGAAATGCTTAAATGCATGCCAGCAAATTATTTTAATATGTCATTTCACAAAGTCAAATAGTAATCTGTTTTGAGCTTGTGTGAGAAAGGATGCACACAAACTACCTCACACATGCAATCAAATGTCAAGTGATCTAGTAAAAAAAAACTACAGGGCCCAGTGCTGAAAGGAAAGATAGACTGCTTATCCAAACAGCATTTTCTAGCCAGTTGGATATCACAGATGTGTACGATTTAAATTTTCATTGAAAGAATTAAGATTTATCTAGAGGTATATCAGCCATGCCACCTTGTCTCTCTCCTGGGGAATCTGTATAAGGCCCAAGTAGTAACAGTAAGAACTGACCATGGAACAACAGACTGGTTCAAGATTGGGAAAGGCGGACGGCAGGATTGTATATTCTCGCCCAACCTATTTAACTTGTATGCAGAACACCTCAGGCGACGTGCGGGGATTGATGAATGCAAAGCTGGGGTTTAAATTGCTGGAAGATATCTTAGATCAGGGCTGCTCAGGAAATCGATCGCGATCGACTAGTCGATCCCAAGCCCATATGAAGTCGATCCCAGCCGGTTGGGGCAATTCTGCCCTGCGCACGCGCCGCCGCGCGCACTCAGGAAGGGGATCCTCCTTGCCTGCGCGTGCGCTCTCTCAATCTCTTTGGCGCCTTCCTCCTTCCTGCTGCGTGCTTTCGTGAAGCAGGAAGTCCCCATCGCTTCCTGTGTGCGCAGCAGGCCCCTCCCGTGCACGCAGCAGGAAGCTCGCTCCTGCTGCGTGCGTGGGAAGGGCTTGCTGTGCACGCCGGAAGCAGGAAGGGATGGCAACGGGAAGGGGATCTTCCTTGTCTGTCCACGAACGCTCTCTCATAAGAACATAAGAAGAGCCATGCTGAATCGGACCTCAACCCATCTAGTCCAGCATTCTGTATCACACAGTGGCCCACCAGTTGTACACGGGGATCTCGAGCAGAAGGGAGGCCAAAACCCTGACCTGCTCCCGACCCCCCACAACCAGTACCCAGGGAAATCCTGCCTACCTCAACCAACTCCGAGGTGGCACTTGAATGTCCTCTCCATCTCCTCACCGCTGCGTTCGCTAAGCAGGTCACCATCCCTTCCTGTTGCGTGTGTCCGCAAGCCCCTCACAGCAGGATGCGCGCTCCTGACTTGGATGCGTGCCCCTCCCATGGTGACTTCCTGCTTGGCGAACGCAGCGGCGAGGAGATGGAGAGAGCGTTCGTGGGCAAGCAAGGAAGATCCCCTTCCCGTTGCCATCCTTCCCTGCTTTCTGCGTGCGCAGCAAGCCCCTCCCATGTACGCAGCAGGAGTGCGCTTCCTGCTGCGTGCGTGGGGGGGGCTGCTGCGCATGCAGAAAGCAGGAAGGGATGGGGACTTCCTGCTTGGTGAACGCAGCGGTGAGGAGATGGAGAGAGCGTTCGTGGGCAGGCAAGGAAGAAGCCCCACGTGGCCGGAAGGCGGCAGCAGGAGCACGTGTGCGTGCGCGCCAGGTAGATCTTTTCAACTTGGTTGTTCATATAGTAGCTCGCATGCTGAAAAAGTGTGGGCACCCCTGCCTTAGATTAGCAGATACTACTACTTTGATGGCCGAAAGCGAGGAGGAGCTGAGGAGCCTTCTAATCAAGGTCAAAGAAGAAAGTGCAAAAGCTGGGTTGCAGTTAAACATTAAAAAAAACCCCAAGATAATGGCAACCAGACTGATTGATAACTGGCAAATAGAGGGAGAAAATGTGGAGGCAGTGACAGACTAGGTGCAAAGATGACTGCAGACGCAGGCTGCAGCCAGGAAATCAGAAGACGTTTACTTCTTGGGAAGAGAGCAATGACCAATCTCGACAAAATAGTGAAGAGTAGAAACATCACACTGGCAACAAAGATCCGCATAGTCAAAGCAATGGTATTCCCTGTAGTCACCTATGGATGTGAGAGCTGGACCTTAGGGAAGGCTGAGCGAAGGAAGAGAGATGCTTTTGAATTGTGGTGTTAGAGGAAAGTCCTGAGAGTGCCTTGGAGCATGAGAAGAACCAACTAGTCCATCCTCCAGGAAATAAAGCCCGGCTGCTCATTGGAGGGAAGGATAGTAGGGGAAAAAAGATGACATACTTTGGCCACATCATGAGAAGAAAGGAAAGCTTAGAGAAGAGAACGATGCTGGGGAAAACGGAAGGAAAAAGAGGGGCCGACTAAGGGCAAGATGGAGGGATGTTATGTTTGAAGTGACTGGCTTGACTCTGGAGGAGCTGGGGGTGGTGACGGCTGACAGGGCGCTCTGGTGTGGGTTGGTTCATGAGGTCACAAAGAGTCGGAAGCGACTAAACAAATAAACAACAACGTATCAGCATTGTTTCTTCCTGTGACCAGAACATGTGAACACAATGCAACCCTGGACCACAGGAAGCCCTGCAAGGCCATCTTTATGGAGCAAATTTGGTTTTGATCCAACATGACCCTAAATTATTTTTAAGGATGGCTTCCACTTGTTTGGAGCCTTCCCACCCTGCGCCCCCAGGATCCTAAATGAAAATTTATGGAAACTTATTTTGTCCAAAAATATCACAGAGATACATTCTCTGGTCCCATGGGTGAAGTGTGGAGGCATTTCTTTGACGACAATGGGTGCAGCCCTCTTAAGGCAAACGTGCCTCTCTAGACTCCCATAACTGCTCTTGAAGCACCAACACTGCTTTGCCAAGGTAGCTGAACCAGAGTTTAATTGATATACGTGACAAATGATATGTATTACTGAAATAATTTCTCCTCTATCCTCTGTAGATATCATCCTGATAATATACAGGAGTTTCTTTCCATTAAGAAAAAAAAGAGTGATGGCTGGAAATGTGATGTAAGCATGATCTTGATATTTCTGAGAAGCAAGTGTATATATATATATATATATATATATATATATATATATATTTGCAATACTGTATCTTGAATCCCAAGAGATTTGTAGGCTTGTCTGATTTTCTTTCTTAAGTGCAGCTTCTCATATTGCACTGGAAATTTCTGTAAAGCATTCTCTGACAAGGTGAAATTTAAAACAGCGAGAAAGAGATTTGCAGTGAGGAAGGAGCTTAAAAAACCAATTTCCCCAATGCAGTTCTCCCTGCTTCAATGCACTCCTCTCGCCATGAATGGAAGCTTTTGTTAATGTCCTCTGATTACTCCTCCCCTTTTTTGCATTATGTATGATGTTGTTAGGGTCGGCTGTTTTTAATGCAGTGGCTGCCACCAAGTATTGTGGTGAGGGCTCGCCTTCGTCTCTAGGCTGGGCAAAGTGTCAGGGAACTTTTGGATTCAGTAACACGCTGCCACCATTCACTCAGGGAGGTTTGAAACACCGGGAGGCAAGGATAAAGATGAACAAAAACCAGAGTTTATTTTAACAACTTGTGAGAGATTCACAGGCACTTTTGCGTGATGGTTACAATGAAACATTGGAGCGTGTGGTTACTTAAAAAAACTTGTACAAACTTAAACAAGTTACATTCAACGTAGCCCCCAGATAATACTGTGCTAAGGTATTATCTGCTACCTGGCTACAACTACCTGACTCTGCTTCCTCTCAGAGTCCTACAAAACCCAGCAGAAGCTGCTAACTCTCTCAAGAGCCTAACTCACTCTGACCTTCTCTGTCAGAGACCAACCATCAACTTCCTCCAGAGTTCCGTGGCCTGCCTAACTGCTCACCAACTGTCAGTTTTTAAAGTTCCAACCGACATTTTACCCCTGGTGCCTGGCCTAACTGCCTACTGGCTCTCCAAGGTTCCATGTCCCTTTTCCTAGGCTGTCTCCACTCAACCTAAACTGGGAACCCAACCTTAAAATGGCCGTTTATCCAAAACAGACCATTACATGGCCAACCCACCAAAAAGGGCTTTTCCTCCTGGGCTTTTTCTGGCCCAAAATATAGGCAATTCGTCACATATGACCAGTACATCGTTGCTTTATACCAGGGGTCAGGAACCTACAACTTGGGAGCCAAGTGTGGCTCTTTTGATGATTGCATCTGGCTTGCAGAGCCACTTCATTAGGCACCGCCCCTTCCTGTCGGAGTCCCTCTCAGCTCCTGTCCCCTATTGACAGGCATGACTGTAGAATGCACCCTGAGCAAGCCTTCTGGCCTCTTCCCCTTTTGTTGTCCTTGCTCTTTGTTAGAATGTAGTCACAATGCTCTTTGATGGCTGGTGAACTATAAATCCACACAACTGCAACTCCCATATATCAGGGTCTGTTTTCCTCAACTCTTTCCAGTATTTTCTGTTGCTCCTGGGATTTGTGTATGCCAAGTTTGGTTCAATTCAATTGTTGGTGGAATACTCTTTTATTGCAAATGACTATAAACCAGGCGTGGGCAATTATTTTTTCCAGTGGGCCACATGAGGGCCAAAACATATTATGGAGGGCCGCACCTAAAGGCTGAACTACATTCTAATCTACATTATTTATTTAATTATTTACTATATTTACTATATATTACACATCATTAATATTAACATATTAATATATCAAGAAATATTCATGTATTAGTATTAATGTCATTATTATAGTATATATATATATAGACATTATAATCTATTGAAATTATATAATATAACATATTTATTATATTATTATAAAATAATAATAAAAACCACTAAAATAAAATGAAATTCAAGAAGACAAGGTGCAAACCAAGATGGAGGCTGACATCCTCAAGATAGGAAGGATCCCAAGATGGAATGGACCCAGCCTAGACGATGACAAAGCGGACCCAGCCGCAGCAGAACAGAGTAGCAGACGATCGGAGGCTGCAGGCCTCCGCCCGCTCTCGCCCCAGCTGTTCCGTCAGAGGCGTTCCCGATCGGCTGATCGCCCTGCCATGGAGTGCCTGCCATCCCGGCTTTGGAGTGCCTGCCATCCTGGGAGCCGATCCGGACCTGCAGCAGGAGCAGTCGGCGACCTGCGGCTGCTGATCACCCTGGCGACCCGGAAGACGTTCCCGGGAAGGCAAGGCACTCCCAAGTCGCCGCTCCTCCGATCGTTCTCCATAGTGGCGGGCTGTCACCCCTTCTTTCTTGGCCCTACCCCGACGCCCTTCTCCCCGGGCCGGTCAGAATTGGCCGGCGGGCCACATCCGGCCCGCAGGCCATGGGATTCCCATGTATGCTATAAATCCATACAACAGATGTCAGGTTTTATTTTCTCCAAACCCCACCAGTGTTCAGATTTGGCCATATTGAGTATTTGTACCAAGTTTGATCCAGATCTATAGTTGTTTGGGTTCACAGTGCTCTCCGGATGTAGGTGAGCTATATCTCCTGTAAATCACTCTATCTATCTATCACTCTATCTATCTATCTATCTATCTATCTATCTATCTATAACTATCTATATCTCTCTCTCTGTGTGTGTGTATTTAAACTAAATATTGCAAAAATTAAAAAAAATCTTGAAGAGGCTTATTATACTCACATTTAGTTGAATTCAGTCTTATAATATATTATATATATTATATGGCTCTCACTGAAATAAATTTCCAAATATTTTGCTTTCATGGCTCTCTGAGTCAAAAAGGTTCCTGACCCCTGCTTTATACCCTGGATTGTCACATTTTTAGAAAATTTGATTGGTATATGGATATAAATCTTCTTGCCGATATCTAATATTTCATGTTAGATATGTTTATTTTTAAAACAGATCTTCAGATAATAGGTTATCTAGACTTTCAGATAGGCAATCTGTCTAGTCAGTCTCTTTCTAAAGTTGAAGGTGGAGCATAGCTGCATGTTATAGCAATGGATAGGAAAAAAAGGTGTTCATAATATTTTTATTGAACTGTACAATTGCTTATCACCTAAGTATCATCTAAGTGAAAGTATTGTGTTTGTTTGATTGATTCCCCGCTATATTCCAAGAAGCTCAGATTTTTAAACTTGACCATTTCTAGTGGACATTTCTAGTTCATGGTTAGTTGGCTCCTTGTGTCGCTTCAGATTTGCAACAAATCTTTCACAAGAAGGCTTCATCTGGACGAACATATGATCCTCCACACCCAGGATAAGCCTTTCAAGTGTACCTATTGTGAAGAGCACTTTAAATCCCGCTTTGCTAGACTAAAGCATCAAGAAAAATTCCACCTAGGTATGCAAACCTTGTTCTGATCATAAGTACTAGACTTAAATATGTTTTCTTTAATATCGTTGCGTTAAATTGAGTGTCGATTGGAGTCCAATTCTTCAATATACGCAAATCTTTTCCATTATAGTATTTGAGTACCTCTGTTTTGAAATTGTGCAAAGTAATACGCATGACGCTATCCAGGTGAGAGTATCCTTGTGAAATGGTCGTATCTAACGGAACTGGGAGGCACATTCTTTCCAAAGAAACCCACTGCAAAACAGTTCTCAATAATTTGGGAAAAGCCTTGTGGTCAGCTTTGGGATAGTATGGATAGTCTCAAGTATTTATTACTTATTTAAAACTTTTATAAGCCCGACCTTCTCACCTCTGAAGAGGGACTCGGATCGGCCTTACAGCAAGAATTCAATGCAATGGATACATCAAAACATCATACACAATACAAAGTTAAAATACATATAGATAAAATACATTAAAGCCAAATCGCCAGATAAAATCAAATTCAACTCAATCCATATATGTAGTTATTATTCGGTCCTTATTCTGGGAATGTTTCCTTCCAACGCCAGGATTTCACTAGCCTCCTAAAAGACAGGAGGGAGGGGGCAGATCTGCTCTTGCTCGGGAGGGAGTTCCATAGTCGAGGGGCCACCACAGAGAAGGTCCTGTCTCTCGGTCCCACCAAACGTGCTTGCGAAGGTGGTGGGACCGAGAGCAGGGCCTCTCCGGAACATCTTAGCATCCTTGATGGTTCATAGGAGAGAACACGTTCAGACAGGTAAAATGGGCCGGAACCATATAGGGCAGTGTTTCTCAACCTGGGGGTCGGGACCCCTGGAGGGGTCGCGAGTGGGTGTCAGAGGGGTCACCAAAGATCATCAGAAAACAGTATTTTCTGTTTGTCATGGGGATTCTGTGTGGGAAATTTGGCCCAATTCTATCGTTGGTGGGGTTCAGAATGACCTTTGATTGTAGGTGAACTATAAATCCCAGCAACTACAACTCACAAATGTCAAGGTCTATTTTTCTTTACACCAGTGTTCACATTTGGGCATATTGAGTATTCGTGCCAAGTTTGGTACAGATGCATCATTGCTTGAGTCCACAGTGCTCTCTGGATGTAGGTAAACTACAACTCCAAAACTCAAGGTCAATGCCCATCAAACACTTCCAGGATTTTTTGTTGGTCATGGGAGTTCTATGTGCCAAGTCTGGTTCAATTCCAGCATTGGTGGAGTCCAGAATGCTTTTTGATTGTAAGTGAACTATAAATCCCAGCAACTCCAACTCCCAAATGCCACGGTCTATTTTCCCCAAACCCCATCAGTGTTCACATATGGGCATATTGAGTATTCATACCAAGTTTGGTCCAGATCCATCATTGTTGGAGAGTCCGCAGTACAATCTGGATGTAGGTAAACTACAACTCCAAAAACTCAAGATCAATGCCCACCAAACACTTCCAGGATTTTCTGTTGGTCATGGGAATTCTGTGTGCCAAGTCTGGTTCAATTCCATCATTGGTGGAGTTCAGAATGCTTTTTGATTGGATTTGAACTCTAAATCCCTGCAACTACAATTCCCAAATGACAATATCAACCCTCTCCAACCCCACCAGTATTTAAATTTGGGCATATCAGGTATTTGTGTCTAATTTGGTCCAATGAATGAAAATGCATCCTGCATATCAGATTTTTACATTATGATTCATAACAGGAGCAAAATTGCAATTATGAAGTAGCAACACAAATAATGTTATGGTTGGGGGTCACCACAACATAAAGAACTGTAATAAGGGGTCGCGGCATTAGGAAGGTTGAGAAACACTGATATAGGGATTTATAGGTTAAGACCAGCACTGTGAATTGTGCTCGGAAGCTAATTGGCAGCCAGTGGAGCTGGTGTAGCAAGGATGTTGTGCGCTCCCTGTACCCCGCTCCCGTCAATAGCCTGGCTGCTAAGCGTTGGACTAGTTGCAGCTTCCAGGCAGTCTTCAGAGGCAACCCCACGTAGAGAGCGTTTCAGTAGTCTATTTGGGATGTAACCAGAGTGTGGACCACTGTGGCCAAGTCAGACTTCCCAAGGTATGGGCACAGCTAGCGCACAAGTCTTAACTGTGCAAAAGCTCCCCTGGGGTTCCAGGCTCAGCGATGAGTCCAGAATCACTCCCAGACTGCGAACCTGCGCCTTCAGGGGGAGTGTGACCCCCTCAAGCACAGGCTGTAACCCTATGCCCTGTTCGGCCTTACGACTGACCAGGAGGACCTCTGTCTTGTCTGGATTTAGTTTCAATTTGTTAGCCCTCATCCAGTCCGTTACAGCAGCCAAGCACCAGTTCAGGACTTGAACAGCCTCCTTCGTAGTGGGTGGGAAGGAGTGACAGAGTTGGACACCATCTGTGTACAGATGACACCGCACCCCGAAACTCCGGATGATCTCCCCAACGGCTTCATGTATATGTTAAATAACACAGGGGACAGTACTGCGCCCTGCAGGATCCCACAGTTCAGTGGCTGTGGGGCCAAGCGGGAGCCCCCTAACAACACCTTCTGGGAACAACCCTCGAAGGACTGGAGCCACTGCAAAGCAGTACCTCCAAGGCCCATTCCTGCGAGGCGTCTCAGAAGGATACCGCGGTCGACGGTATCGAAGGCCGCTGAGAGGTCCAGCAGAACCAGCAGAATGGTTGGTTCTGATGGGAGAAGAATGGGAGAGGAAGTTAATTGCATTTCATTCATGTTAGATTTAGTTCTTAGTTTTAGGGGGAAAACTTAGGCCTCTTCTACACTGCCATATAAAATCCAGATTATCTGCTTTGAACTGGATTATATGGCAGTGTAGACTGCCATATTATCTGCTTTGATAATCTGGATTATATGTCAGTGCAGGCCTGGATAAGCCTCTTCGGCCGCCCGAGGCCAAGACACCCCACGCCGCCCCCCCCCCCGCGGAAAGCCACGCCCCCAGGGCGCTGCTGCGCATGTGCGGCAGCAGCCCCGGCCGTGCGGCGTCCGTCGCCTCCTCCTCCGGTGACCGGAAGGAGGGCTCGAGGGAGGTGGACGGAAGCCGCGCGGGACCGGCCCCACGGCTTCCATCCACCTCGCGCCTTCCTTTCGGTCGCGGGAGGAGCGGGAGGAGGTGGACGGAAGCCGCGCGGCACTGCTCGTGGGGCGTCCGTCCGCCGCCTCCTCCACCTCCCGCGACCACCAGGAGGGCGCGAGGAGGAGGGTGGGACTTCCCATCCCCCTCCTCGCGCCTTCCTTTTGGTTGCGGGAGGAGGAGGCGGCGGCGGACGGAAGCTCCACGAGCAGTGCCGTGCGGCTTCCGTCCACCTCCTCCCGCGACTGAAAGGAAGGCGCGAGGAGGAGGAAGGGAAGTCCCGCCCTCCTCCTCGCTGCCTGGGCCGCCCCCTTGCAAAGGAAGGAGGTGGCCAGGAGGAGGAGGAAGGGAAGCCTGCTGGTGGGCATGCGTGCGCATGCATGCATGCATGCCCGCCGGGCGGGCAGAGCTTCCTTTCCTCCTCCTCGCCGCGTCCTTCCTCTGTAAGGGGGCGGCCCAGGCAAGGGGAGGACGCCATTCCCTCCTCCCCGCCCCCTCCCGAGGTATGATGACTCTTTCGGGAGAGGGCGGGGGGAAAGCGCTGCGAGGGGGCGTTTTAAAAAAAATGTTTTCGGGGGGTCGAATCCGTTGCCCCCCCAAAACCTGCCGCCTGAGGCCATGGCCTAGGCTGGCCTCATGGGTAATCCGGGCCTGTGTCAGTGGAGAAGGAGCCTTAGTTGTGGGGGGTATCCTATGTCCAGCTTATTTTTTGAGTATCGGGAAAATGGAACAAATGTTCCAGCAGAGGGCGCAAGCGTTCCGTTCTGCAAAGCCTAAAAGCAAGTTAGCTCAGCCTCTCAAATAAATATTAATACTTTCCAATTTTTGTAGGATTTTATATGCTTTGCTAATGGATAAATGGATAATTTCTGCTAGAAATAAAAGTTTTGTTTCTATGCAAACATGTTTGAGTTGCGTAAAAGCAGAAAAATAGTGAGGTGACACACGCAATCCACATCTGAACAAAGCACGTGCTACTTTGCCAGTTTCAGCTGACAGACCGAGGAGTGAAATTAAAGTTTGATTTACATGTCATTTTTCAAAGAAGGAAGGTTTGTTTTTCTACTCTGTATTCTTGTGCTACTAAATAATGTGCTTGGTTGTAGTACAGTAAATTTATTCAAATTACAGACATTATAATTTGTATTTATTGCTCTCCCTAGGACCTTTCCCATGTGATATTTGTGGACGTCAGTTTAATGACACTGGAAACCTGAAGCGTCATATTGAATGTACTCATGGGGGAAAGAGGAAATGGATTTGCTATATTTGTGGGAAGTCAGTTAGAGAAAGGTAGGTGAGCAATTACATACACTTATTTATATGCACCGGCTGTGTTGTATGCCTCCAAATTTCAAACGTTTGTACAGTGAAGATGGTATTTCAGTTTTTAAAGACCTTATGCTCCAGAAACTTCATTTTTGTCTCTGCCACAAACTATGTTGAATTGGTTGAGATTCTGTGACATATTCATTGAAAAATTATAGCAAAACTAGCTGACCTGGCCACGCTTCGCTGTGGCTGTTTGTGTTTCCGGCGCCATGGACGCCTCTTCCAATGCCTCCTCGCCCTTCTTCGCCTCCTGTTTGCCGGTCTTGGAAGGGGGCGAAGGGGAATCTTCGCCACCGTGACGGCGGCGCCGTGGGCATCTCCTCCGCTGTCTCGTCGGCCTCTTCCGCTGCCTCGCAGCTGTTTCCGGACCCGGGCCGGCTCTCTTCCTCGCTCTGTATGTGTCTCGCGCTCTCGCGAGACACACACAGAGCTAGAGAAGGGGGGGGACCCGTCGAAGTGGGGAAGGAAGGTGCCCTTTTGCCAGGCACCTCTGTCTCTTCCCCTGCCCTCCTACCTTGATTGAAGGAAGAAGGGCAGGGAGCGAAGGAGAAAGAGATGGCCGTGAAAAGGGTAGCTTCCCTCACGCCTCTGCCGGGCGTGACCACGCCTCTTCCACTCCCCCACTCCCCGCCACGCGGAGAGGGCCGAGGAGGCGGCGGCACGGGCCGTGTCTGGATCCGGCCGGGAGCTGGCCGAAGAAGCCGAGGGCACTCCGCCGTCTCGCAGGCACTTCTTGACCCGTGTCGCGCGGTCAGCTCCGTGTCCGCTGCCGCCTCCTCTGCCGGCTCTCTGCCGGTTCCGGTCCCGGGCCGTGCCGCCGCCTCCTCGGCCTTCTCCGGTGACTTCTAGCCGGTGCCGGTCCCAGGCTGCACGGGAGAAGGAGGACGAAATGGTAAGCGAGGGCTGAGGGCGAGGGGATGGGGGTGGGGGCTGAGTGTGCCGCCACCATTGGTAAGCAGAGCTTTTCCCCTCCCCTCCCGGGGGAAGGAGGCCGTTGCCATTAACGACGCGGCGCTAAGGCAGGTTTTAATGGGCTTACTGGGGGGCTGTTTTGGGGGGGTTGTGAGGTATGTAGGCCAGGTTTTTTGTGGCCTAGACATACCTCGTGGTGTGGTGGAATGTATTTGGGGGGTTTGGTGGTTGTGAGGCTTATAGTTTTGCTGTCTATATACCGAGTTGCACGACCACTCGATTTTTATATATATAGATGTGCTGCAGGATGTCTCGCAGAAACATTTTAGCAGGGTCGTTGTAGGTTTTTCGTGCTATATGACCATATTCCAAAAGCATTCTCTCCTGACTTTTCGCCTGCATCTATTTATTTATTTATTTACGACATTTTACCCCGCTCTTCTCAACTCCCGAGGGGGGACTCAGAGCAGCTTCCAAAAGGCACAATTTGATGCCTACATCACAATCGCAGTATAAAAACACAATATAAAACCCTCCAGCATTCGACACTAAAATACATTAAAATACAATTATATTCACACATCCTATGCATTCACCTATGTTAAAAACAGTGTTCCGTCCATAAAAGCATTGAGCCCTATTCACCAACTTTCCATTAAACTACTAAAGTGCTGTCCTGTGCTACTATGCGAACGCCTGGTCCCACATCCAGGCTTTCACTTTTTTCCTAAATGTCAGGAGGGATGGAATTGATCGTATGTTGCTAGGGAGCGCATTCCACAGACGGGGAGCCACCACCGAGAAGGCCCTCTCCCTCGTCCCCACCAGCCGCGGGAGCGAGAGCAGGGCCTCCCCGGATGATCTTCCATTACGAGGTGGGACGTAGCAGCAGATGCGTTCGGACAAGTAAGCTGGGCCAGAACCGTATAGAGCTGGCTGGCATCCTCAGAGGTTGTAAGGCTGGGGGTCAGCTGCATAAGATCTCTGCTGACAAGAAGGTTCCCTGGCCCAGCTGGTTCGCGACTTTGGTCTGGAGTGTTATCAGTACGCTGATGACCCCCAGCTTCTGCTGAGAATGGACGGCAGGCCAGATACCGTACCCAATTGTTTCCACCAATGCCTCGAAGCTGTGACTGGATGGCTGCGCTCCAGCCGGCTGAAGGTGAATCCGTCGAAGACGGAGATCTTGTGGCCCGGTCACCCTGGGCTGGATGAGTGCCGGTTACCTACCCTGGATGGCAAGCAACTTAACCCGTCACCCCTTGTAAAGAGCTTGGGTGTCCAATTGGACCCTTTGCTATCCATGGAGACCCAGGTCTCCATGATTAGCAAAACATCATTTTTGCACCTACGACAGGCTAGGCGACTGGAACCCTACTTGTCCAGGGACGACCTGGCCACAGTGATCCAAGCGACGGTCATCTTGAGGCTGGACTACTGTAACGCCCTCTATGTTGGCCTTCCCTTTTCGACAATCCGGAAACTCAAGCTGGTGCAGAATGCCGCTGCTCGCTTGCTGGTGGGAGCACCAGTGAGGGAGCACATCACTCACATTGTACGGCAACTGCACTGGCTTCCTATTGAGTACCGGATTGCCTTCAAGGTGCTGGTTCTTACCTTTAAGGCCTTACACGGTCTAGGACCTGTGTACCTGAGGAACCGCCTTACCCCGTATGTTCCCCCGAGATCACTACGCTCGGAAGAGCGCAACCTGTTGGCCATTACATCGATCCGCTCCTGCCATCTGTCCACCACGAGACAGCGAGCCTTCTCTGTTGCGGCCCCCGTGCTATAGAACTCACTCCCGGACCATACTCGCGCGATTTCAGAACTCGTCCCTTTTCGGAGGGCGTGCAAGACCGCTCTTTTTAGGCTTGCTTTTAGTTAAAGTTTTTAGTAAATCTAAAATGCAGAGGCATGCTTATGCTTATGCCTATGAGTTTTAGGAAATTGTAACTCCGTTATTTTATCATTGTTACACTCTGTGTTTTTATTGTGTGTTGTGATCCACCCCGAGCCTGCAGGGAGGAGCGGAATATAAAACTGAATAAATAAATAAATAAATAAATAAATAAGGCCTGCCCAGGTCGGGGTGAGCTCTCGACCAAATTGTGTAGCTTGTTGTCGACCTTTGCAACCCGAAAGACAGTTGCATCTGTCAAGTAGGAAAATTAGGTACCACTTTGTGGGGAGGCTAATTTAACTGATTTACAAGGCCATAAAATCTCCAGGAGGTATTAAAAAGAATGAAGGAATGTGACAGCTCCCCCTGGTGGCCAGAAGCTGGAATGTTAAATTGCCTCTGAGTGTATGTGTATATATGTTGTACGTCTATGGCATTGAATGTTTGCCTGTATATGTGCATTGTGGTCCGCCCTGAGTCCCCTGCAGGGTGAGAAGGATGGAGTATAAATGATATAAACCAGTGCTGTCCAACTTCTGGCGGGTCCAGGGCCGGATAAGAGGTCACTGATGACCTGCGGGGCCGCTTGGCCCCGCCCCCAGGCCCCGCCCCCAGGCCCTGCCCCCAGCCCAGGCCCCGCCCCCGCCCCCTCCTAAAGCCGCCGAAAAAGGAGGAGTAGGCGGCGCCAAGAGCAGCGCGTCACAGGCCTGGCGTGACGCGCTGCTCTTGGCACCGCCTACTCCTCCTTTTCGGCGCCCCCCCTCCCTTCCTAGGCCGGGAGCCGCCGAAAAAGGGCAGAAGGCGGCGCCAACGGCAGCGCGGCACAGGCCTGGCGTGACGCGCTGCCCCTTGGCACCGCCTACTCCTCCTTTCGGCGCCCCCCTCGCTGCCTAGGCCGGGAGCCCCGAAAAGGAGGAGTAGGCGGTGCCAAGAGCAGCGTCACGCCAGGCCTGTGACGCGCTGTTCTTGGCGCCGCCTTCTGCCCTTTTCAGCGGCTCCCTGCCCTAGGAAGGGAGGGGCGCCGGGGCAGAAGGCGGCGCCAACGGCAGCGCGTCACAGGCCTGGCGTGACGCGCTGCCCCTTGGCACCGCCTACTCCTCCTTTCGCCCCCTCCTTCCTAGGCCGGGAGCCGCCGAAAAAGGAGGAGTAGGCGGTGCCAGAGCAGCGCGTCACGCCAGGCCTGTGACGCGCTGCTCTTGGCGCCGCCTTCTGCCCTTTTTCGGCGGCCCCGCCCTAGGTAGGAGGGGGGCGCCGAAAGGAGGAGCTAGCTCTCTTCCTCCTCCCTGCCCCGCCTCCCCTCCCCCGCCGCCATTTTTTTAAAAATTGATTTTTTAAAAAAATTTTAAAAATGGCGGCTGAGGGCATAGGTGGGGTCGTCTCCAACAGGCTACGGGGCCGGATCCGGCCCCGGGGCCGCCAGTTGGACAGCCCTGATATAAACAATAAATAATCCTAAAAAAGAAAAGAAAAACTAAGGACCAAGCCACCTTTCCAAGAGCCTGGTGGAAAACGAGCATGCTTAATAGACACAAAATACTAACTGGGGAAAACAAACACTCAAGTGAATTATTTGGATGAGAAGGAGAAGTTGGCAAATCCCCGAACTTAATTTTGACAGAAAAGACAGTATTTATACAATTTATAGTAGCTTTTGTAATTTTTTACTTTAATTGAAAAGGCTATGCAATGCATTTTCATATTTTTCTTTTCTTTAGAACTACTTTAAAAGAGCATTTACGAATCCATAGTGGAGAGAAGCCTCATCTATGTAGCATTTGTGGACAGAGTTTCCGTCATGGAAGCTCATACAGGTAATAGTGTCTATATTGTTTTGTTGTTCCTGGCAAATGGCTATTTAATTGAAATGCTTCTAATGTGGCTTTACTCTAAACACCTAATTCCAACTAAAAGCTGCAAACAAAAAAATATGTTGAAGTATTGCTTCCACTATATCACATCATATGAAAATAGTGGAAGCATAGATATTTTAATTCTGTTGCATGTTTCTGGAAACAATGTACATCGTTCTAATAGTAGATGAGATCTGAAAATGTGTATTATGAGACATCATTATAGCATTCTTATAGCATTTTCGCTACCGGATTCCTATTTTGGCAGTTAGCTTTTTACCCTTGTGCCAATAGTTGATTTTGAGGACAGAACCACAAACGGGTTGAGAAATGACACCAAACCCCCTTTTGTGTGCTCATTGATGCAGACTTCATCTGCGAGTCCACCATGATGACAAGAGATATGAATGTGAAGACTGTGGAAAGACATTTATTCGCCATGATCATCTGACAAAACACAAAAAAATACACTCAGGTAGGCAGTAGCATTAATATTAATTGCAGGATACAGAATACGTGAGTATTGTTTTAAGATCAATAGTTCAGTTGTACACTTAAAATGTATATGCCGTATTAACAATATTTTATTTTAGAGAAAATATTTTAAGATTCCCATCTCCTCCTACCTTCAGAAGGAAATATATATTTTGTATATGCATATTGGAGTACATTTACATGCATATATTGCCCATGGATTGTATTTAGATTGGCCATTTGATGAGTAGAAGTGCTTCTGTTAAGGAAAGGTTAAGGTATACCTTAGGCCAGGGCTGTCCAACTTCAGTGAATTCCGGTCACTGATGACCTGGGGGGCCGTAGGGTCTGCCCCCATCTCCGCCCCTCCCTGCCCCGGCTCTGCCCTCCCGGCCCCCCTTATTTTAATTTAATATTAAACATATTTAATTCCATCCTCCCCTCTCCCCTTATTTTTATTTAATATTAAATATATTTAATTCCATCCTCCCCTCTCCCCTTATTTTTATTTAATATTAAATATATTTAATGACATCCTCCCCCCTCCCCTTATTTTAATTTAATATTAAATATATTTAATTCCATCCTCCCTCCCCTTATTTTTATTTAATATTAAATATATTTAATGACATCCTCCCCCTCCCCTTATTTTAATTTAATATTAAATATATTTAATTCCATCCTCCCATCTCCCCTTATTTTTATTTAATATTAAATATATTTAATTCCATCCTCCCATCTCCCCTTATTTTAATTTAATATTAAATATATTTAATTCCATCCTCCATCTCCCCTTATTTTTATTTAATATTAAATATATTTAATTCCATCCTTCCCTCTCCCCTTATTTTCATGCAGGGCTGTCCAACTGGCGGCCCTGGGGCCGTACACAGACCCCCAGCCTGTTGGACATGGCCCCTGCTATGCCCCCGGCTGCCATTTTTAATTTTTTTTTTAAAAAAATTTAAAATTTTTTCCAAAAATGGCGGGGAGGGGGAGGGGCAGGGAGGAGGGAGCCAGCTCCTCCTCCCTGCACCGCCCACTCCGTCCCTCTCTCCGTGCCCGCTGCGAGATTGCAGCGGCGGGGGGAGGGAGGGGAATAGGAGGAATCCTCCCTCCTCCTTCCCCGGCGCCGCGGTGATCCGAGCCACGGCGCGTCCGGGAGGAAAGGAGGAGGGGCTATGGAGGGAGAAGGCAGGCGGCTGCCTTCTCCTCCATAGCCCCTCCCTCCTTCCCCACGCCGCTCACGATCCGAGCCACGGCGCGGTCCCCGGGGGAAGGAAGGACGGAGGGGCCTGGCAGGGAAGAGGCAGCGATCCGCTGCCTTCTCCCTGCCAGGACGCCGCGCCCTCCCTCCTTTCCCCTGGCAGCGCGCCCATTTGGGACGCTGCTGCCGGGAGGAAAGGAAGGACGGAGGGGCCTGGCAGGGAAGAGGCAGCGATCCACTGCCTCTCCCTGCCAGGACGCCTCCCGCCTCCCTTTCCCCCTGACCAGAGGGAGGCGAGATCTGGCGACAGCCTCTCGCAGGCTTGGATGGCTTGTGAGGGAAGCGAGCGCCTGGTTCTCGCTTCCCTCACGAGCCATCCAAGCCTCTTGAGAGAGCTGTCGCCCGGCTCGCGCCTCCCTCTGACCAGAGGGAGGCGAGATCCAGGCGAAAACCCTCCTGCAAGCTTGGATGGCCCCGCAGCAGCAGCCTTCACCTGCTGCCGGGAGGCGTTGGAAGGGCGGGGGGGATGCCCCGTGGCTCCTCCCGCCTTCCAACGCCTCCCGGCAGGGCGGGGCCGAGCGGCCCCCCAGGTCATCAGTGACCTAACATCAGGCCCCCGGTCCGGTAGATGTTGGACAGCACTGTTTTAATGTATCCCATCTCCCCTTATTTCATCTTTAAATATATTTAATTTTATATTTAATACACGAGGGGAGATGGGGGGACGGAATGAGGAGCCCCAGAGGAGCCCCCTCCTTCGGCCTACTTTTTCCAAAAGCGCAGGATCCAGGAGTACCTGGACGACGAGAGAGGCGACGACCGACTGAGTCGAAGAAGGTCCTAATTGCGTCTGTGGGCCTCAGCGATCCAGTAGTAGAGCCAAAGAGTATCGCGAGAATACGCAATCCACACGGATTTCGCTGTCAACGCCGCGTGATCTTGCGTTGACAGCGAATCCCGTGTGGATTGCGTATTCTCGCGATACTTGCTCGAACCCGGAAGTAGGGGTTTTTTTAACAAAAATTATTTATTTTATTTTTCAATTTTTATTTTTCTTTTAAAAGCTTAGGGGGCCATAGGGAAAGGGCTGGGGGCCGTATACGGCCCCCGGGCCTCCAGTCGGGCAGCCCTGCCCTAGGCACTTAAATTCATTTTGGGCTATTATTTCTTATCCCCTGTCGCTGACCACCAAATATAACGTATGGACGTTTGTCCACCATGGCAGGGCAGGCCTTTACTTGAATCTTCTACCCGCTTGCCACTAAATCTAGAGGAGTATATTACTAAATGGAGTAAACACCCAAAAGTTCTTTCTTCTATTATATTGCTGCTACCAACCTTAATAATATAAGGGTTTTAAAAATATTCCTCTTCTGGTTCTAAAATGAATGTCCTCCTTCCTCCAAAACCGCCTGCAGCGAGTGAAGTGGGGAGGGGTGGTCTCCGAGGGCTCCCCCTTACATTGTGGAGTTCCTCAAGGGGCCATCCTCTCCCTGCTGTGATTTAACATCTACATGCGACCACTCGCTCAATTGGTGCGGAGTTTTGGGCTGGAGTGCCATCAGTACGCTGATGACACCCAGCTCATTCTGAGGATGGACGCCGGGGTAGAATCTGTACCTGATAATTTCCATCTCTGCCTAGAAGCCGTAACTGGATGGCTGCGAGCCAGTAAGTTGAAGGTGAACCCGGCGAAGACTGAGATCTTGTGGCTGGGCCGCCCGGGGGGAGGGGGGGATCCAGTTGCCGACGTTTGATGGCGTGGCACTATGCCCGCAGCCTTTAGTCAAGAGCTTAGGGGCAATTTAACATTCCAGATTGCCTGCGCCTGCAAGACAGCTTTTTACCACCTGCGACAGGCAAAACGTTTTTATCGAGTCCCCCCTTGGGGGTTGAGAAGAGCGGGGTAAAATCCCGAAATAAATAAATAATAAATAAATAAATGTTTTTTAGCTGTAAAACGAGACTTTAGCAAATTTAGAACCAAAGTTGTAACAAGAAAGAAAAAGAAGTCTGATAAGAAAAGCTGGAATATATTTAGGATGTGAAAATAATGTACTCAGGATGTGAAAATTTTAGAAAATAAGAGAAAAATACATATTTAAGATATGTCTTGCTCTAGGGCTGTTGTTCACATGTACTACTATGAGTTATAGATACAAATGTGAATGACAGGTAGTCTAGAGCAGTGTTTCTCAACCAGTGTGCCGTGGCACACTAGTGTGCCGTGACGGACCTCCTGCTGTGCCGCGAGAAAAGCTCTCTGCCCCCCTTCCTCCCTCCCTCCTGCCGAACTCCTGCTGCTTGGGGGAGGAGGAAGGGCCGGGCCGGGCAGTGGCAAAGAAAAAGAAGAAGGGACCGGGGCGGCGCCTCCTTTGGCCGTTTCCCCAGCCAGCCTCCAATCCGCCATGACTCCCACCATGACTCTTGCCCCTCGCTCGCTCAAGCTGCGTGGAGGAGGAGCCCCCCACTGAAGCCCGTCCACCGCTCATGCTCCTCCTCTGTAGGAGAGCTGAAGCTGGGGAGGGGGCGGGGCATGGCGCGGCCTGTAGGAGAGCTGAAGCTGGGGAGGGGCAGGGCTCTGCCCCCCCCCAGCTTCGCACTCCCAGCAGCTGCTCCAGCCTGGAGGGACAGTGCCAAGCCAGCATTGTGCTGGCTCTGGCACGGCTGGCTTGGCACTGCCCCTCAAGGCTGGAGCAGCTGCTGGGAGTGCCGAAGCCAGGGTAGGGGCGGGGCATGGCGCAGCCTGGCCCGCCCCTCCCGGCTTTGGGACCCCCAGCAGCTGCTCCAGCCTGGAGGGGACAGTGCCAAGTCAGCATTGTGCTGGCTCTGGCACGGCTGGCTTGGCACTGCCCCCTCAAGGCTGGAGCAACTGCTGGGAGTGCCGAAGCCAGGGGTAGGGGGCGGGGCCTGGCGCAGCCTGGCTCTGCCCTCTCCCCGGCTTCGGCACTCCCAGCAGCTGCTCCAGCCTGGAGGGACAGTGCCAAGTCAGCATTGTGCTGGCTCTGGCACGGCTGGCTTGGCACTGCCCCTCAAGGCTGGAGCACTGCTGGGAGTGCCGGCCAGGGGTAGGGGCGGCATGGCGCAGCCTGGCTCGCCCCTCCCGGCTTCGCACTCCCAGCAGCTGCTCCCAGCAGGCCACCAACCCCAACCGTTCTTTACTGTGTTAGAATGTCATTTTGTGTCATTTTGGTTGGTGGTGTGCCCCCGGATTTTTTTAATGTTAAAAGTGTGCCGCGGCTCAAAAAAGGTTGGGAAACACTGGTCTAGAGACCAAAAGCGTTGGTTTATAAACTAGCAAATGTTCTGAGTTCTGGATTCTTCGGATTCAGGACAAAGACTCTGAAAGTGCACATGACTGTTTGTACTATTTTCTTAGATTTCTGATCTTGAATTTGTTTTTTTATTGAAGTAATTTCCGATTGTGGTGTTAATTCTCTTTTCACTAGGTGAAAAAGCCCATCAGTGTGAGGAATGTGGGAAATGTTTTGGTCGAAGAGATCACCTCACTGTTCATTATAAAAGTGTTCATTTAGGAGAAAAGGTCTGGCAAAAGTAAGGCTCATTTTTATTCTGAAACATATTCTAGGTTTGAGCAAATGCTGAGTTAGCTACTATGTACAATATCCCTACTATATACAATGGGGAGAAGAGAAAAAATTATGCTGTCATGCTTCTTTACTTTCACCTTGCGCATCAGGCTTTGAATAAAATATCAAAGTTTGTTCATGTTCATTTTCCCTTTATGTCCAAACCAGATAACTGATGTTATGTGTTAATTTAATTTTAGGATTATATATTCATTTTAGATACTATAGATCAGGGCTGCTCATTAAGTCGATCGCGATCTACTGCTAGATCGCGTAAGGCGGGTGTTGTGGTACAGAGACAGCCGTGGCTGAGTTCAGGAGTTAAACGATAACAGCGGGCCTGGCCAACAGGCGACCCGCGGGGCCGTACACGGCCCGCCAGCCCCTTGCCTGCGGCCCGCTCAGCTTTTTAATTAAAAATAAAAATAGAAAAAAAATTAATAAAAATTATCCACTTCCGGGTTCCGGAGCAAGTATTGGGAGACTACGGAAGCCACACGGGATTTCGCTCTCAACGCGAGATCACGCCTGCTTTGAGAGCGAAATCCCGTGTGGCTTCCATAGTCTCGCGATACTCCTCCCGTTGCCGAAATCTTGGCTACTGAATCCCTGCGGCCCACACAGACCTTCTTCGGCTCCTGGCTCGGTCGGTCATCGCCTGTCTCGTGGTCCGGCTACTCCTGGATCCTGCGCGTTTGGGAAGGTAGGCTGAAGCAGGGGGCTCCCTTTATGTTATTATTATATGTAACTAGCTGTACCCGGCACGCGTTGCTGTGCCCTATTTAGGTGATGCGAGAAAGTCTGAGTATGTAAGGGTTGGAATTGTTGTTAGTGAATTGGGTGTGTTATGTTTGTGACTCAGCTCTTTGCCTGCAGTCCTTCGGGTTTGACTTGTACCATGGCCAGGACGGATCAGCTTGGGGAGGGCTTGTCCTGTCAGGGGATCTCTATCTTCACAGGTGCGTCCAGTGTCTGTTGGGGGACTGTTAAAAATCCTTTCCGTATCCTTTTTAGCCACTTTTCTCAAGATCTTCATGTCTAGCTTACTTTCTGCTCCTCTCTTTTTCACGATGTCCTGCTCTGTGTCTTTTGCACCCATTGGTCGATTTCCCAAAAGCCACTGGAGATCTTTTGGGAAAGGAAGAGGAGCTCCCCTTGAATGGTGTTGATCTCCATCATGGTCTTCTGATTTGAAAGTGTTGCAGGAGGCTCTGGCTGACAGTTTGTTATGGGTCGGAATGTTCATGTTGGCTGGCCAGTACAGCAGTTATGCAAATCCGCCCTTATTGGCAGCCAATCATGTTGTCAGAATGTAGAGGCTGGGGGAGTCTTTGGCAGCCTTGGAGGATGCTGGGAAATGTAGGGCTTTTTTACTCATTGTTTTGGGGGCCTTTTAGGTTTTGGGGGGGAAAGTTTCTTTGCTATAAACGTACCTTGCTTGAGGCCTATTTCTGTTGGCAAGTTTTGTGTTTCTGCGTTGTAAGGTTTCTCTGTTTCAGGTAGTCTTCACATGACGACTGTTCCTTTATATATATAGATTGTATATTTATGCCCCCATTTATTCCATTCCCTCCCTCTCCCTTTATGTTAATATTAAATATATGTAGCCGGGGAGGGGGCGGAGCCAGGGGAGGGGGCGGGGAAGGGGCGGAGCCGGGGAGGGGTTGCGGGAGCAGACCCTTCGGCCCCCCAGGTGATCAGTGACCGGAATTCCGGTCCAAGGGCCGGTAGAAGTTGGACAGCCCTGGCATAAGGCATCCTGGTCGATTGCAGGCAGGGCGGAAGGAAGGCTCAGTCCCACGCTGCAGGCTCCCGACGAAGGGGCTTCCTCTTTTCTCCCTGTCCCTCCCCCTCGCTCTCTTTCCTTCCTTCTGCCCTTTCTTCCTTCCCGCTTTCCTTCCTTCCCTACTTCCCATCCTTTCTTCCCTTCTTTCCCTCCCTCCCTTCTGTTCTTTCTTCATTTCCTTCTTCCTCTCCTCCTTCCTTCCTTTCTCACCTCTTTCCTTCCTGACAGCGGCGCGCAACACGGAGTCAGGGCCCCTCCTCTCTGCGGGAGCACGCAGCTCCTTCCTCCCCTTCCTTCTGTTCTTTATTTTTTCCTCCCTCCCTCTTTCCTTCCTTCCGTTCCTTCTTCCTCTCCTTCCTTCTTTCCTTTCTTCCCTTCCTTTCTTCCTCACCGCTTTCCTGCCTGCCTGCCTGCCTGCCTTTCCATCCCTCGTTCCTTTGTTCCATTCCTTCCTGTATATTTGCTGTTGGTTGTGGGGGTTCTGTGTGGGGCAGAGCTGGGAGGAGGGCTCCAACATGGGCTGGCTGTTCAGGGAGCCTTTGCCTCCCAGCACTCGCCCCTTGCCAAGCTCCTCATCATCACTGGAGGTCAGTTTGTTTCTCGGTGAACTGCAATTCCCAGAAAGAAAGGTCAGTTCCCTCTTCAGTATTTTCTGTTGGTCATGGGAGTTCTGTGTGGGAAGTTTGCCCCAATTCTGTTGTTGGTGGGGGTTCAGAATGCTCTGATTGTAGGTGAACTATAAATCCCAGCAACTACAACTCCCAAACGTCAAGGTCTATTTCCCCCAAACTCCATGTGTGTTCATAGTTGTGCATATTGAGTATTCATGCCAAGTTTGGTCCAGATCCATCATTGTTTGAGTCCCCAGTGCTCTCTGGATGTAGGTGAACTACAATTCCCAAACTCAAGGTCATTTCTCACCAAACCTTTCTAGTGTTTTCTGTTGGTCATAGGAGTCCTGTGTGCCTCATTTGGTTCAAGTCTATTGTTGGTGGGGTTCAGAATGCTCTTTGATTGTAGGTTAACTCTAAATCCCAGCAACTACAACTCCCAAATGACAAAATCATTTTTTGTAGTGATGGTCACTCCTTGTAGGTGTCTTGTGGCCAAATTTGGCAGCAATTCGTCCAGTAGTAAGAAATCAGTTTGTGTGTGTCAACTGTAAAATAGGATGTGTGGAAAGGCCCTGGGTTATCTGAGGTCCCTTCCACACAGTTGAATACAATCCCATGTTATCGGCTTTGAATCAGATTATATGGCAGTGTGGACTCAGAAAACCCAGTTCAAAGCAGATATTGTGGGATTTTCTGCCTTAATATTCAGGGTTATAGGGCTGTGTCGAAGGGCCCTGGCAGAAGGAGGTTGGACTGGATGGCCCTTGGAGGTCTCCTCCTATTCTAGGAACCCATTGCTATTATTATTATTATTATTATTATTATTATTAAAGGCTGAATGGCCATCTGTGAGGAATGCTTTGATTGTGTTTTTCCATAATGGTAGAAGGAGGTTGGACTGTATGGCCCTTGGAGGTCTCCTTCTACTATAGGAACCTATTGTTGTTGTTGTTACTATTACTATTATTATTATTACTAGCTGTACCCGGCACGCGTTGCTGTGCGCTATTTAGGAGATGCGAGAAAGTCTGAGTATGTAAGGGTTGGAATTGTTGTTAGTTATGGTGTTGTTGGGGCCCTGGCTGTGTCGTTGTGGGTTGTTCTGGTGGGTGGGATGTTGAAGTCCTGGGGAGTTGTTGGTGTGTGGTGTTGCTGGCGTTCTGCATAGCTTGTGGATATGCAATGTTTTTTGTCTTTCCGTCTGCTGTGTTGATGTAGAGGTTGATGCTTGGAAGTTAACTTTGGAAGTGAGTGGAGGTACTTGAAATCCCATTATCCATGGTGTGTCCTCCTCTGAACTGCAGTCGGATGGAGTGTGGGTCGTGGGGGGCATTGTGTGCCAAGTTTGGTCTTTATCGGTCTTGGTTCTGGGCCACAGTGGTCTGTGGGGAATGATGGGTTTTGAAGTACTACAAATCCCATTATCCATGGAGGTACTTCAAGTCCCATAATTCATGGTCCACCCTCCTCCAAACTGTAGTAGAATGTAGCGTGGGTCATAGGGGCTCTGTGTGCCAGGTAGGTTACTGTAAATTCAGGCCATACACAATGTCCCATGAGCTGAGGCCTAGTCAGGAACAGCAAGTTAATGAAGCCTTACTGTCAATTCAGGCCATACACAATGTCCAATGAGCTGAGGCGTGGGTAGTGAATTGGGTGTTTGTGTTTGTGCCTCAGCCCTTTGCCTTATCCTCCTCTGACAGTTTATTATGGGTCAGAATGTTCATGTTGGCTGCCCAGTACAGGAGTTATGCAAATCCGCCCTTATTGGCAGCCAATCATGTTGTCAGAATGTAGAGGCTGGGAGAGTCTTTGGCAGCCCCGGAGGATGCCGGGAAATGTAGTTTTTTTACTCGTTTTGGGGGCCTTCTAGGTTTTGGGGGGGAAAGTTTCTTTGCTACAAACATACCTTGCTTGAGGCCTATTTCTGTTGGCAAGTTTGGTGTTTCTGCGTTGTAAGGTTTCTCTGTTTGGGACTGTCGTTCCATGACGGGAACCCCTTTATATAATAGTTATTATTATTAACAGAGGCTGAACCTGTTGTTGTTACTATTACTATTATTATTATTTTGTAACTAATTTCTTTATTTTTTTTTTCTTTGAAGGTATAAAGCAACATTTCATCAGTGTGGCGTCTGTAAGAAAGTTTTTAAAGGGAAATCAAGTTTGGAAATGCATTTTAGGACACATTCAGGTAAACAACCTTAGATTACTATACACCGTAGGAGTGTATGTAGACATGACTGCGGAATGGCACCTCTGTTTGTCACAAGACCGGGCTTCTGTTTCTCTTTCAGTGATACTGATATCAAACATCTCTCTGTGTATGTGCGCATCTGTTCTGTGTAAGATCACATCATTATGGAACACTGGTAGTGTATGGTCTGAGAATTGAACCCATATTCATGGACACCCCACTTGTTATGGGATCAGGGCCCAAAGAAAGAGGGTGGTCAAGATTTCCTGGTATGTGTATTTGGACAAAAGATGCCCATTTTAATCTTTTCGGCATGGGTATAAAGGCGGGTTCCTTTATTAAATTGTGTAATTCCTTCCAGTGAAATCTGAGGATGCAAGCTTATAAAATACTTACTTGTCCGAATGCATCCACCCCTCAAAATCTAAGATCATCTGGGGAGGCCCTGCTCTCGCTTCCTCCAACAGCTCAAATGCGCCTGGTGAGAACGAGGGACAGGGCCTTCTCAGCAGTGGCTCCCCGACTATGGAACGCTCTTCCAACTGAATTAAGATCGGTCCCCTCCCTCCTGGCTTTCTATAAGAAATCGAAGGCATGGTTTTGGGACCAGGCTTTTGGGCAATAGATGTAGCAGCACTTTAAGGCAGTGTTTCCCAACCTTTTTTGAGCCGCGGCACACTTTTAACATTAAAAAAATCCGAGGGCGCACCACCAACCAAAATGACACTCTAACACAGTAAAGAACGTCTGGGGGATGGTGGCCTGCTGGGAGCAGCTGCTGGGAGTGCCGAAGCCGGGGGAGGGGGAGGAGCCATGCCATGCCCTACCCCCTCCCCTGGCTTCAGTTCTCCCACAGCTTCGCCAGCCTTGAGGGGGCAGTGCCAAGCCAGCATTGTGCTGGCTCTACCACTGCTGAATTGGCACTGCCCACTCAAGGCTGGCGAAGCTGTGGGAGCGCTGAAGCCAGGGAGGGGGCAAAGCCAGGCCACGCCATGCCCCGCCCCCTCCCCTGGCTTCAGTTCTCCCACAGCTTCGCCAGCCTTGAGGGGGCAGTGCCAAGCCAGCATTGTGCTGGCTCTGCCACTGCTGACTTGGCACTGCCAACTAAAGGCGGGCGACGCTGTGGGAGCGCTGAAGCCAGGGAGGGGGCAAAGCCAGGCCACGCCATGCCCCGCCCCCTCCCCTGGCTTCAGTTCTCCACAGCCGCCAGCCTTGAGGGGGCAGTTCCAAGCCAGCATTGTGCTGGCTCTACCACTGCTGGCTTGGCGCTGCCCCCTCAAGGCTGGCGAAGCTGTGGGAGTGCTGAAGCCGGGCGGAGGGGGCGGAGCCAGGCTACATCATGCCCCCCGTCCCCCCGGCTTCAGCTCTCCCACAGAGTAGGAGCATGAGCGGTGGACGGGCTTCAGTAGGCGGGGCTCCTCCTCCGCACGGCTTCAACAAGCAAAGGGCGAGAGTCATGGCAGATTGGAGGCTGGTTGGGGAAATGGCCGAAGGAGGCGGCGCCCCGGTTCCTTCTTTTTCTTCACTGCCGACCAGCCCTTCCTCCTCCTCTCCCAAGCAGCAGGAGTTTGGCAGGAGGAGGGAGGAAGGAAGGGGGGCAGAGAGCTTTTCTCGCGGCACACCTGATGATCACTCACGGCACACTAGTGTGCCACGGCACACTGGTTGAGAAACACTGCTTTAAGGGACAAATTGCAATGGTGATATGACTGTCGAGACTGGTTTTTATTGTTCAATTTTTTGTATGGTTTTTAACTATGTATTGTTTTTATGATGTGATGTTTTAATATGTGATTTTATTATTGTAATTTTGTAAATAGCCTCTAATTGAGCTTAATTGTAATGCTCTGGCTTCCGCTCTACCAGCAGCTTCTCCAGGCTTGAGGATGGCAATGCCAAGCCAGCCTTGGGATAGCTATGTCACCACTGGCTTGGCATTGCCATCCTCAAGACTGGAAAAGCTGCTGGGAGCGCCAAAGCCGGAGGGGGCGGGGCTTGGTGTGGCCTGGCTCCGCCCCTTCTGCGCAAGCCCCGCCCCTCCCCAGCCTTGAGGAGGTAGGTAGATCTTTCTGACTTGGTTTTAATATAAGTAGCTCGCATGCTGAAAAAGTGTGGGCACCCCTGGTATATACGGTACTTATATACATTAGGCTCAGGAAGAGATTAATAACAGTAATAAAATAGTATTAACATAACAATACGTTGTAAAAGTAATATTTTTATTTATTTATTTATTATTTATTATACGGTCTTATATTCTGCTCCTCCCTGCAGGCTCGGTGCGGATCACAGCATACAGTAAAACATACAGTGAAAACATAAGGCATAACAGTGATAAAAACGGAGATTACAGTTCTTGAATTAAAGGACATACACATGCCATTGACAATTCAGACTTAGCTAAAAGCAAGCCTAAAAAGGGCGGCCTTACACGCCCTTCGAAAGGGGGCGAGCTCTGGGATCGCACGAGTACGATCTGGAAGCGAGTTCCAGAGCACAGGCGCCGCGGCAGAGAAGGCTCGCTGTCTCGTAATAGACAGGTGGCAGGAGCGGATCGATGGAATGACCAACAGGTTCTGCTCTTCTGAGCGTAGCGATCTCGGGGGAACATACAGAGTAAGGCGGTCCCTCAGGTACACTGGCCCTAGACCCTGCAAGGCCCTAAAGGTTAGAACCAACACCTTGAAGGCAATCCGGTACTCAATGGGGAGCCAGTACAGCTGCCGTAGGATGGGAGTAATATGCTCCCTCACTGGTGCTCCCACCAGCAAGCGAACAGCGGCATTCTGCACTAGCTTGAGTTTCTGGACTGTCGACAAGAGAAGGCCAACGTAGAGGGCGTTACAGTAGTCCAGCCTCGAGATGACCGTCGCTTGGATCACCATGGCCAGGTCGTCCCTGGACAGGTAGGGTGCCAGTCGTCTAGCCTGTCGTAGATGGAAAAATGACGTTTTGCTAACCGTGGAGATCTGGGTCTCCATGGATAGCAAGGGGTCCAATTGGACACCCAAGCTCTTTACAAGAGATGACGGGCTTAATTGCTCGCCATCCAGGGTAGGCAACCGGCACTCATCCAGCCCAGGTCGACCGGGCCACAAGATCTCCGTCTTCGACTGATTCGCCTTCAGCCGGCTAGCACGCAGCTATCCAGTCACGGCTTCCAGGCATTGATGGAAACAATCGGGTACGGTATCCGGCCTGCCGTCCATTCTCAGCAGAAGCTGGGTGTCGTCAGCGTACTGATAACACTCCAGACCAAAGTCGCGGGCCAGCTGGGCCAAGGGGCACATATAAATGTTGAATAATAAGGGTGAGAGGATGGCCCCCTGGGGGACCCCGCAACTTAATGGGAGCCTCCCAGAGACCTCCTCCCCCCTCTCCACACTTTGTCCCCGGTCCTGGAGGAAGGAGGCCACCCATTTAAGGGCAGTCCCCCTGACCCCAGTCACGGCTACACGGTGGGTCAACAGTGCATGGTCTACAGTATCGAACGCTGCTGTTAGATCTAACAAAACGAGCAGGGCTGATCCACCCTGGTCCAGCTGGCGGCGAAGTTGGTCTGTAATGGCGACAAGCACGGTCTCCGTCCCATGCCCAATACGGAAGCCGGCCTGGAAGGGATCAAGTCCAGCTGTGTCGTCTAAGAACCGCTGCAGCTGATCCGCTGCTGCCCTCTCAATTATCTTGCCTAAAAATGGCAAATTAGACACAGGTCGGTAATTGGAGGGAGCCGAAGGGTCTAAATTCGGCTTCTTCAGCAGCGGTCTTACCATTGCCTCTTTCAAACCCCCTGGGAACACTCCTTGCTCAAGGGAGCTGTTGATAATCTTTCCCAGGGGGTCTCGTAACCCCTCCCGGCAAGATCTAACAAGCCAGGAGGGGCACGGATCAAGGGAGCAGGTAGTTGGTCTAGCTGCAGCGAGTAACTTATCGACAGCTGCTGCGTCTAGCGGTTGGAAACGGGTGAAGGTGGGCCCGTCGAGTGGCGGCGGAGTCTCGAGTTCACATACTGTATCAAGAGTGGCTGGGATGTCCCGGCGGAGAATGGGGACATCCCAGCCACTCTTGATACAGTATGTTCTGTGATATATTCTTGATACAGAATATGTTCTGTGATATAAACAAGATTTTTCCCCCCTGGATTTTTTTAATTTAATATTTTAGGCCACGTTGACAATGGGTAACGAAAACTGTGGGATGCAAAATCATGGGTAACAGGGAGAAGGGAAAGGACTCCTGTGATTTCTTATTTTCTCTTAATACCGACTTTCCCACACAGGTGAAAAGCCATACAAATGTCAAATCTGTAACCAGTCCTTCAGAATTAAGAAGACGTTAACTAAACACATGGTCATCCATTCCGATGCTCGTCCTTTCAACTGCCAGTACTGTAACGCAACATTTAAACGGAAAGACAAACTGAAATACCACACGGACCATGTTCACGGAGGGAAGTCTGCTGAGGAATCTCTCAGCCCAGAGCCGGAGGAGAAGGTTGTTTCCCTGACAGCCCAATACGTATCCGAGGACAAGGCTTTTCAAAGTGATTCCAAACCATCCGTGGAACAGCCCAAACCTTACCAAGTGGGAGCCAAAACAGTGCCGAACGTATCCCCAGACACTTCGGTGCCGGTAATGCTAATACCTGTGCAAATGTGTGAAAGTCATTCTGAACTTCTACAGCATCCTGCACCTGTTGCATCTTCCCCTCACCGCATTCTTCCTTCACAGCCGCCGACTACAGACTATCAGGCAGCAACAGACCTGGCTTTTCTAGAAAAATATACGCTGACTCCACAGCCCGCAAATATAGTTCATCCCGTCAGACCTGAGCAAATGTTGGATTCGAGAGAACAGTCGTACCTTGGAACTCTGTTAGGTCTTGATTCAGCTCCCTCTGTTCAGAACATTTCAAGTAATGACCAGTCATGATTACCATATATATATACACTCATGAACAAGTCTAGCATTTTAGTCACAAAATCAACTCAAAAAACTGTGTTGACTTATCCAAAGGGGTCTGAGTAATGTACGAGGGCGGGTCAATAAGTCCGTGACTTTTTGAACGAAACACAGGTTTTGGGATAAAAAAATCATTTTTATTTTTCAACGTCGTCTCCTTTGAGCTCTATACATTTGTCCAACGTCTTCCGTGCTTGTACGGCCACAACGAAATTCAGTAAACCACTTTTTTACCATTGAAATTGATGGTGCAGAGTCCCCATAGTATTTATCAAGCTTAGCCTTGGTTTGAGTGATGGTTTCTCTGCAAAAAACTAATGCTTAACGAGCACTCGAAATTCACTTTTTTCCATGTTCTCCTCAAATCACGCGGTAATCTGCTATCAATGGCTGTCAAACACAAACTAAATGACGCAGCTTGTTCAAATTTTGACAGGAGTCAACTGACAGATGCCTCTTGACAGGAGCAGTGTTGCCCTTTCAGCTAAGAGGCAGGATATTCAAAAAATCACAGACTGATTGACCTGCCCTCGCACCTTAACTCTTATCAAAAAAGGAAGCATCCCATTCTTAGAGTGGCCAAAGGGGGAAAATGCTTAGTCTGACCTGGGAGAACCTAAAAGATATACTTACTCTCTTTCTACTCATGGCACCGCATCTGGCCTTTTTGAATGCCTGAGTGGGAAAATGGCTGAGCCATCATTTGTGCGATTTCCTTCTCTGCAGAGTGACCCTTGACTTATCCATGTGTTGTATCAAAATCTGTAATTTTGGCTCCCACACTTGCCTTCGGCTTGTTCATGAGGCTGGCTTCTACATGTCTAACAGAATGGTGTTTTGCAGGTTTATTTAAATAGATCAGGGCTGTCCAACTTCTACGGGCCCAAGGGCCAGAATTCCGGTCACTGATCACCTGGGAGGCCGAAGGGTCTGTCTCCACCCCCGGCTCCGCCCTGCCCCAGCTCCGCCCCTGCCCCTCCCCAGCTCCGCCCCCTCCCCGGCTCCAATTTACTTACAATTGACCTTGAGTTGTGGAGTTGTAGTTCACCTCCATCCAGAGAGCACTGTGGACTCAAATAATGATGGATCTGGACCAAACTTGGCATGAATACTCAATAGACCCAAATGGGAACACTGGTGGATTTGGGGGAATGTTTCCTAATACCTTTGAGTTATTTGAGTCCACACTCAAATTGGGACACACCAAAAAAAAACCCCAAACACCTCAATGCCGTCGCAGGGCTTGATGGGGCCTCCTTTCCCAGAGGCGGGTGGAGGAGGCCCAAAGAGCTCCCTCCCTCCCTGAAGGGAAAACAAGCCATGGGGGCGGGCGCAAAGGAAGCCACGTTACGCCCTGCATGCGGGGAAAGGCAGCACAACAAGGGGGAGGGGGCGCGGAGGAGGGGAAGGAAGCGTCGCCAAGGAAACCGCTGCTGAGGGACCCCTCCCCCCCCTCACCCAACGTCCCACTGTTTTTAGATTGATTCGAGCCAGGCCCTTCCTTACCCATACTGCGGGAGCCCCGCCACAGGGCCTAAGCGCCAACGCCGCTGCCGTCCCCGAAGAGCCCTGCTGGAGCCGAGGCCAAGCTCAGGCCGGGCGCAGCGGCTCTCCCATCCGTGGGGCGGGAAGCGAGGGTCCTCCACAGGAAGAGGACGGAGCCAGGAGGGGCTTTCCCTCCCTCCCTCACTCCCCTCCTCCCTCTCTCTGAGGGAATGGGGGCTGGCCTGGAAGCAGCCGCGAGGGAGGAGGAGGCGTGCGCCCAGGCCGGCCGCAAATCCCGCGGGAACCAAGATTTCGGCAGCTATCGCGAGACTACGCAGCCACAGACGGGATTTTGACCTCCCTCGAAATCCCGTCCGTGGCTGGCGTAGTCTCACAATGCTTGCCTAAACCCAGAAGTAGGTATTTTTTTAAAAAATTTTATTTAATTTTTTATTTTTAATTTGTATTTTATTTAAACAAGTTAGGGGGCCGTAGGGAAGGGGCTCGGGGGCCGTGTACGGCCCCAGGGCCGCCTGTTGGACAGCCCTGAAATAGATAATGAATTTATGGATTCATTTGGGCTCTTCAGTCATTTGAAAGCTGGTGAGCACAAAGAAAAGAAGAGTTTTTAAAATGCTGCGCCTTACCACTCAAGGCCTCCTGGTTTTAGATGTATAGCTTTGTTTTGATTTTAAAAGAGAACGGTATTGGGTACCGGAATCAAGATTCTCCATGGCATCGTGGGTTAATAGTGGAGAATTGTTCACCTGTGTGTGTTTAATTAATCCTGCGTCATTTCATGTATGAAAATGTTCTTGAAATCAGTCTTTCCCTGTTGTGGTCACTGTGAATCGTACATGTGGTATTGTGCGCCTGCGCAAAGCAATGTCGGAACCTTCTAGAAAGATAAATGTCAATCATTAATGAAGTCCCGCCCACTCCCCTATAAATAGCCAATGGGTGGGGCTGCCACCTCAGTTCTCTTTGTCCGCCTAGCAGCAATAAGGAGCTTTCGCTGACTAGCTCGGTGATATTATTGAGAACTAGACTGCCTTACTTCTAACAGATAAACAACAGATCTCAACGAAATATATTGCAGACCTGCCTCTAATCCAGTGTTTCCCAACCTTTTTTGAGCCGCGGCACACTTTTTACATTTCCAAAATCCTGGGGCACACCACCAACCAAATTGACACAAAATGACACTCTAACACAGTAATACATAGAGTTAATATGTTTTTAAAATGTATTTATACACTCAGTGTGAAACCTGGGCCTGTTTCGATGAACTCAACATAGATATCCTGGCAGGAATGGCAGAAAGACACAAACTTCCCACACAGAACTCCCATAACTAAGAGGAAATGCTATAAGAGTTTGGTGGGCATTGACCTTTAGTTTTGGAGTTGTAGTTCACCTATATCCAGAGAGCACTGTGGACTCAAACAATGTTGGATCAGGACCAAACTTGGCATGAATACTCAATATGCCCAAATGTGAACACAGATGGAGTTCAGGGGAAATAGACCTTGACATTTGAGAGTTGTAGTTGCTGGGATTTATAGTTCCCCTACAATCAAAGAGCCTTCTGAACCCCACCAATGATAGAACTGGTCCAAACTTCCCACACAGAACCCCCAAGAGGCAAGAGAAGGTCTCTACTTGGGGAAAGGGAGGTGGCCCTTCCCAATGGAGAGGGAGAGACCAAGTAGACAACGGGTGGGGTGGGGTGTGTGTTTGTAATTTAGGCTTCTTAGGGTTTTTAGACTTCAACACACTAGACTCCCCTCCTCCCAGGTTCCCATTTCCCACGGCACACCTGATGATCGCTCACGGCACACTAGTGTGCCCCGGCACACTGGTTGGGAAACACTGCTGTAATCCAACTGTCAGAGGCAAAATGTCAACAACAACGTCTTTTAAGCATTGCGCTAAATGTCCTAATAATTATCCAGATAATGATGGACCCTCGTTATGCTTAGTATGTTTGGGAGAAGGACATCTATTGCAGCATTTGCAAGGCATTTACGCCGCAAACGAGGAAAAATGGGGAGGCAAGATTAAGCACCTGCGCAAAGCAATGTCGGAACCTTCTAGAAAGATAAATGTCAATCATTAATGAAGCCCCGCCCACTCCCCTATAAATAGCCCCTGGGTGGGGCTGCCACCTCAGTTCTCTGCCGCCGCATCAAGCAGCCAGAATGAGGAGGCATGACCTGTGGGGAGGAAATGGCGGGAACGTACGAATTCACAAGTGACCACTCAGGGAACTACGGTTACAGGTAAGCAACCAATAATTCCCTGTCGTGGTCACTGTGAATTGTACGTGTGGTATTGTGCGCCTGCGCAAAGCAATGGAGACCTGTTGCTTATCTGTTAGAAGTAAGGCAGTCTAGTGCTCCATAATATCACCGAGCTAGTCAGCGAAGGTTCCTTATTGCTGCTAGGCGGATAAAGAGAACGGAGGTGGCAGCCCCACTCACGGGCTATTTATAGGGGAGTGGGCTTCATTTATGATTACAGGAAAGCAATTCAGGTATATGAATAATACAATAATCAATTAGTTTCAAAAATAATATTGTATTCGCAAGTACACAATTAGAGTAATTCACAATCCACAATGGGATAACATAGTAGCAAGGTACAACACTGTGAGAACGAACAATGAGGTTAGGTACAGTTTGGCAAAGCACATGCAGTATATAACAATAAACCAATACAGAAGTCTGTAGCCAAGAAGATAGTGGGACCTTCATGGCTACTGGTCCCTGGTCCCGCCCCCCCTGCCTCCCTCAACGGCCAAGACCACGCCCCTGGTGACCCCTACCACGGAGCGGCCGCCGCCGCCGGCCTCGCCACTGGGAGCTGTGAGCTCCCCCCTGCCAATGCTCGGGCAGCCCTTGATGGGTGCGGTAGACATCGAGAGGGTTCTGGCGAGGGTCCCTGAGGAGCGGCCCCGACGACGGGCAGGACGGCTGCCGGCGATTCCTTTGGCCGCGACTAGCTCAGGTCCTCTGCCAACGTCAGATGGTGCCTGGCCGGTCCCCGATGACAGCCACGGGGCCGGGAACGGCGTTGGTGTGGGGGGTCCCACGATCGATCCCCCCCCCTGTGCCCCGATGGGCTGCCCAGGCTCGAGAGACATCCGCCGAAGCGGAGGCGGGGTCGAGGGCGGGGCAGGGGGCGGGGTCGGAGGACGTCCCTGTCCCACTCTGTAATACCTCCCCCCCCCATGGCGGCTGTCCCTCGGAAGGCGCCCCCCGGAGGGCCCCGTTCCAGGACTTTCAGGAACTCTGCCCGTAGGCGCGGGATGCCTCCACCGACAAGCCCCCAATTTGGGAGGGTGGGCAAGCCGCAGACAACGAGGCACGGCCCACAGACCGGCAACGATCGACACTGCAGTGGCTGTCACTGCTCAGACTTGGAGTCTTTGAGGACGCTCCTCGATTTGTGGGTCCCCCTCCGGCTCCCCTCTTTTGATGGACGTACTTGATAGCTCTATCGGGTGGCTCTGCCCCTGGGCATGAGCCTGGCCTCCCCCCCCCTATCTGCTGTTGGTTACCCTGTGATGTTTTACCTCTTGTATGTCCTGTATGTTTATCTATGTATACTTTGTATTCTTGTTTGCCTTCGGCTCCTGTGAGCCGCCGCGAGCCTCAGGGAGTCGGCGGCATAGAAGTCCGAACAAATAAATAAATAAAATACTGGGTTGTTACAGTACAAGTAAACAATGATGGTAACCTTAATAGGCGCTTGAAAATTGTAGAGAGCCAGCAATGAAGTCCGTGTCTAGCGGAAGAAAGGGAGAATTCACGGAGACCGCTCAGTGATACCCATCCGCGCAGGGCGCATGTGCTCAATGGCGCGCCGCAGGGCAGGCTGGTCTTCGTAGTCCGTGAGAAACGCTCACTGGGGCTGTTGCGAACAGTGCGCACGCGCGGACATGCGCAATGGCGTGCCGCAAAGGTGCTTGGTCTTAGTAGTTCTATTAGTGCCCGGGAAGCGTTCAGGAATAGTATTGAACTGGCGGTACAGTTAAGGGTAAACACAACCCCACAGGAGTCTCACCGAAGTGAAAATAGTGGGGAGAAGTGCCTGACGGCAGGAGCTCACCCCAAGGCCCGCGGAAGGCCGTTTCGTCATTGGGAGTTCTTCAGAGGCAATGTATTGAATATAAAGACGTCCTCAAGGGTGCATAATCATCACGAGTGTCTCAAGTCACAAGGAGGACGGACCATCCCATATCTAATTCCCATTGTGGATTGTGAATTACTCTAATTGTGTACAATACAATATTATTTTTGATACTAATTGATTATTGTATTGTTCATATACCTGAATTGCTTTCCTGTGTTTACCACGGTGTTGCCCCTTGCTGTTATTGTCTTCATTAATGATTGACATTTATCTTTCTAGAAGGTTCCGACATTGCTTTGCGCAGGCGCACAATACCACATGTACGAATTCACAGGTGACCACTCAGGGATCTACGGTTACAGGTAAGCAACCAATAATTCTGTACTTATTGTTAGCATCAATCTAATGAACTCCCGTGTTGATCTGTAAAACGATTTGCATCTTACAATTAGAATTGGAGAAAGAATGTCAGGGCTGCCGTCCTGCTTCGTTAAGGATAATGGAGTCCTACTCCTAGTGTGAGCAGGACCAAGGAAGACTAAAAGATATTGGAGCTATCCACTGGAAATCCTTTACTTTTCAACATCATGTCATGCTTGCTTGCTTCACCTAGCTCTTTGTTTACCTTCTGGGAAAGCTTCTTACATGTTGTATTAGAAGTTATATTTTTAATAACTTATATTTTAAATCTCTTTAAAAGCAGGCACAGAATCGAATGTTGGCTCAAATCTTGTTGGTTTTCCAGTTTACTAGTCCAGGCAGTCCTGGAGTTACAGACATCTGACTTACAAATGACTCATACGTAAGAATGGAGGTGAGACAACAGAAAGTGAGAGAAATGTACCCCTTGGAAGGGAAATTCACTCCCGAAAGAGTTATCATGGGGAAAGGGTGTCCCCGGTGACTATGTAACTCCGATTCTTGTTTCCACAACAAGCCATTTTTTTTCAAAATCCAATTATCACAGGGTCAGAAAGTGAGGTGAATTCATCTGAACAAGGAGAGGCACAAACCGCAAAACAAACACCACAAGGGTGTTCATTAGGCCTGGTCAAGTTTGTCGGAATGCTTCTAAAATCGGAATAAATGTGGAATAAATTCACTTTTGAAGCGATGTAAGCAACCTGGAAGTGAATTTGCCATTTTCGAAAATGAATTGGTAGGTTTTCTCTTCCCTGGCCTTCCCTTCTGTGCGGATTTCTTCCCTCCGCCTGAAATCTGGGGCGAAAGCCGCGTTAAACGGCAAGCAGACGGCACAGCACTAGCCTGCCTCTTACTTGATACCGATGGGCTCGAGGGCTTCCGCACACACGCGCCATCCCGCAGCCGACGCCGAGCGCCGCAGGTCTGGCGCCAGTCTCATTTTGTGAACAACAGGCTGAGCAAATAAATAACTCTGAATGAACAGATACCACATATATAAAGCAGTAATAATGGTATATTGCAGTATTTCAAATCATTAAAAGAGCATCCCAATGAATAGCAAGAAACAAAATATCAGTCAACATGTAGATCAGCAGATAAAGTACATACAATATAGAATTCAATACAGTGTAGAGCAAGTGGGAAACTGAATACATAAATAGAAGTCATTGAGTTAAGCATCAGAGTATCATAGTATAGGATGCAATAGCAATAATATCAAGACACAGAACCCCAGCTATAGCTAAAGGGTGAGTAATGCAATCACACAGTATATATATACATAAAGTTAATATACATCTGAAGCAAATCAGAATAATCAAAGGGGTCGATACCCTGAGTCCCAGATGGAAGATGACCAGCGGAGGAAGTAGAGAGAGGAGCAGCAGTTTGCCTAGTAAGGCACAGTTCTCTCAGTGGAAAATGCCACAATAGATCAAATGCAGGCTGCGACGTCACTAGGCAGCGTCTGTGTGAGAAGGGCGTCGCTCGTGGATGACGTGGCACACAAGGCGCTATAGTTCAAAGTAAATAGACGGAGGGGAGAAGCCCCAAAGTAATCTGGAAATGTTCTAAAGTCTGTAATGTTCCAGCTCTATGGGCTGTGACGTCATTAAACAGCGTCTGTGTGAGAAGGGCGTCGTTCGTAGATGACGTTGCACACAAGGCCCTATGGTTTAAAGTAAAGTAATTGAAGGGGAGAGGCCCCAAAATAACCTGGTAAACGTTCTAAATGCAACAGCGTTCCAGCTCTATGGGCTGCATCGTCACAGAAGCACTGCTGTAGATGAGTAGCGTCGCTCGTAGATGACGAAGCGCAAATAGCGCTATAATTCAAACCAATTTGCGCTCGTCATCTACGAGCGACGCTACTCATCTACAGCAGTGCTTCTGTGACGTTGCAGCCCATAGAGCTGGAACGCTGTTGCATTTAGAACGTTTACCAGGTTCTTTTGGGGCCTTGATATTATTGCTATTGCATCCTATACTATGATACTCTGATGCTTAACTCAATGACTGCTATTTATGTATTCAGTTTCCCACTTGCTCTACACTGTATTGTATTCTATATTGTATGTACTTTATCTGCTGATCTACATGTTGACTGATATTTTGTTTCTTGCTATTCATTGGGATGCTCTTTTAATGATTTGAAATACTGCAATATACCATTATTACTGCTTTATATATGTGGTATCTGTTCATTCAGAGTTATTTATTTGCTCAGCCTGTTGCTCACTGCTTTGTGCCAGTCCAACTTTGTTCTATTGTTGTTTGTACTGTAGCAGCCAGTCTCATTCTCCCTTGGGGAGTAGATCAGGGTCCTCATCCGCTTCAGATCTCCCACAGCTTCTCCAGCCTTGAGGGGACAGTGCCAAGTCAGCATTGTGCTGGCTCTGCCACCGCTGGCTTGGCACTGCCCCCTCAAGGCTGGAGAAGCTGAGGGAGAGCTGAAGCCGCGTGGAGGGGGGCGGGGCATGGGGCGGCCTGGCTCCTCCCCCCTCCCCTGGCTTCGGCACTCCCAGCAGCTGTTCCCAGGAGGCCACCATCCCCCAGCCATTCTTTACTGTGTTAATGTCTCATTTTGTGTCCTTTTGGTTGGTGGTGTGCCCCCGGATTTTTTAAATGTTAAAAGTGTGCTGCGGCTCAAAAAAGGTTGGGAAACACTGGTCTAGGTGACACTGAAAAACTCTGAACATTTCTAATGCTGTTGAGAACTGCCTGGAATGAATCATGCTTTAAGGGCCCGCTTGACGTTAAATTACAACCAACCGGATAGCAATATTACTATGTAGAAATGATTTCAAAAGTGAAACTCATGAGTTGGTCATTTGAATAAATCTTACAAATTGATCGTGACATCAAAAACAATCCTGGTGACTTTATTCAGTTCTGTGTTACTTCTACCACATTTTCACGTGACTCTCTCGTATCCTGCCATGACAGCTTTTTAATGAGCTATGTATTCCCCATCTTTCTTTTGGAAAGTACTGCTTAGAACAGTGTTTTTCAACCTTTTTTGAGCCGCGGCACATTTTTTACATTTACAAAATCCTGGGGCACACCACCAACCAAAATGACACAATACGACACTCTAACACAGTAATACATATAGTTAATATGTTTTTAAAATGTATACACTGAGTGTGAAACCTGGGCCTGTTTCGATGAACACAACATAGATATCCTGGCAGGAATGGCAGAAAGACACACATAAAGGTCTTGCTCAACAGCTGTCAGTCTCTCTCTGTGTTCTTATGCATCAATAAGGAAGGAAGGGAGGGAGGGAGGGAGGGAGGGAGGGAGGGAGGGAGGGAGGGAAGGAAGGAAGGAAGGAAGGAAGGAAGGAAGGAAGAATGGAACCAAAGAGCAAAGAAAGGGAGGAAAGAAACAGGTAGAGAAGGAAGAAAGAAAAAGGGAAAAAGAAGGAAAAGAAAAAGAGGGAAGGAAGGATAGAGGGAGAGAAGGAGAAAAAGAGGGAGGGAAGGTTGGCCACAGCAACGCGTGGCGGGTACAGCTAATACATTTATACAGCTATAAATTTGAATGGTGGGAGTTGTAGGCCAAAATACCTGGAGGGCCCACGCCTGCCTTAAGTGAGCAAACCCTGTTAATTTTTGGCCCCTGCGTGCCTCAACCTTGTGTCCCGAACCCCCCTTGACCCGCCTTGGCTGAGTGCGAGGGAATCATGGGAGTGGTAGTTGGACACCATCCTGAGCCTCCCCAAACTACAAATCTTGGGATTCCCCAGCCTTGAGCCCTGAAAGACCAAGGGGTGCCTCACTGCATGAATGCTATGGTGTAGATCTGCCCCCAGGCAGCCGGGGGACCCAGGGAAGTCCCATCCCAGGATCTTCCCTCCGCACGGCTCTTTCTGCCTGACGCAGTCTTCGCCTTTCGGCTAAAACCCTTCTGAGGCCGAGGAAGGAGCGGAGGGGAGGAGGAAGCCCAAGAAGGCAAGTGGTGAGTAGAGGCTGTGTTTGTGGGACTTAGGCAAGGGATTGAGCCCCAGCTAGGGCTTCCCGGTAGGACATGAGGGCTCGCTCTCCTATTTCCAATTTCCCACAGCACACCTGATGATCGCTCACAGCACACTAGTGTGCCACGGCACACTGGTTGGGAAACACTGGCTTAGAAACAATGTGTTTTTGTGGATATGACAGGCACTAATTTCCTGCTGACTTTTACAGATGGTGATGCAGGTCGCTATTTGAAATGCAAACGTTGCTATTTGAAATGCAAAGGTGTTGCTAGGGGAGTCTTGCTGGACCCCACGGCCATTGTACTGTGGGGTCCCACAGGGTTCAATACTGTCCCCTATGTTATTTAACATATACATGAAGCCGTTGGGGGAGATCATCCGGAGTTTCGGGGTGCAGTGTCATCTGTACGCAGATGATGTCCAGCTCTGTCACTCCTTTTCACATGCTACTAAGGAGGCTGTTCAAGTCCTGAACCGGTGCTTGGCCGCTGTAACCAACTGGATGAGGGCGAACAAACTGAAACTTAATCCAGACAAGACAGAGGTCCTCCTGGTCAGTCGCAAGGTCGAACAGGGCATAGGGTTACAGCCTGTGCTTGACGGGGTGACACTCCCCCTGAAGGCACAGGTTCGCAGTCTGGGAGTGATCCTGGACTCATCGCTGAGCCTGGAACCCCAGGTCTCGGCGGTGGCTGGGAGAGCTTTTGCACAGTTAAAGCTTTTGCGCCAGCTGCGCCCGTACCTTGGGAAGTCTGACTTGGCCATGGTAGTCCATGCTCTGGTTACATCTCGAATAGACTACTGCAACGCGCTCTACGTGGAGTTGCCTCTGAAGACTGTTCGGAAACTGCAATTAGTCCAACGCTAAGCAGCCAGGTTACTAACAGGAGTGGGGCACAGGGAGCATACAACTCCCTTGCTGCGCCAGCTCCACTGGCTACCAATTAGCTTATGGGCACAATTCAAAGTGCTGGTTTTAACCTACAAAACCCTATACGGTTCTGGCCCAGTTTACCTGTCTGAACGGCTTCTCCCCTACGAACCATCAAGAACATTAAGATCCTCCGGAGAGGCCCTGCTCTCAGTCCCGCCGGCTTTGCAAGCGCGGCTGGTGGGGACGAGAGACAGGGTCTTCTGTGTGGTGGCCCCTCGGCCGTGGAACTCTCTCCCAAGTGATGCTAGATCTGCCCCCTCTCTGTTGTCCTTTAAGAGGCTGGTGAAGACCTGGATGTGGAACCAAGCCTTCCCAGAATAGGCTGAGATGGGCTATTGTCTGAATGAATGACCACGTTTACAGATTGAGTGGAATTGCTTTAATGGCGATGTGGTTTTATGCTGGGTTTTTATGTATTTTAATATGTTGTTGTAGTTGTTTTTAAGTTTATAGCATTGAATTTTTTTCTGTTATGCCGGTCTGAGTCCCTCGAAAGAGGTGAGAAGGTCGGGGTACAAAAGTTTTAAATAAATGCACAAAAATAAGTATTTCAGGTTGTAAGGATGACAAGTTCCGGAATTATGAAATATTCCAACATGCTATGAGTTTGTCACGTTGCTTTCCTACCCCCAGAGCAAAAGGCATGTCCTTATTGCACAGATGGCTCTACCAAAAAGAAAAATCTGTTCTCTACACTCAGTATTGCTTGCTGTCTTTTCTGTCCCTTGTGTTCCTTGCTGTGCCACCTTCACCCGTCTTCAGGTATCTTTTGTGTGATGCTGGTGCACATTGTATACATACATAAAGTTTTCTGTAGCCATTCCTGCAGCAGAAGAGCGCGTCTAGGTTTGCATCTGCCGTGTTCTAAGAATGATCCGTGTGACTGAGTTTCATACATGTTGAAATATTTGTACAATTCCTTCTTTCGTAAATATTGTTAATTATTTTATAAACCTATTTGAGAAACACTGGGCTTGAAGTCCGTATTTTGAGTAGCGAGTGTACTTTGAACATTTAGTGGTGTTTTTCATATTTCAAATGGAGGTGCAGCTTTTGATATCCAATTTATGTAAAAGGCGAATACATTTGTGATGCCGATACAAGTCAAGAATGTATTAGACACAGGAGCAGAGCTTTCCAGATATTTCATGTTGGTGGCACGCTTTTTAACACACAAAAACTGGGCAGGGTCACCAATAAATCTCACAAAACACAAACACTGGTAAGAGGATAGCAATGAATCACACAATGTAAACCAGGGGTGCTCACACTTTTTCAGCATGGGAGCTACTGATTAAAAAGCCAAGTCCCAAAGATCACCTACCCAGAAATGTAAAACGTATAACTATTTTCTTATTTATTTATTTATGTTATTCATATTTATGTACCGCTCCTTCCAGCAGGCTCGGGGCAGTTTACATAAAATGAAGTTACAAAACATCAACATTTCAGTTTAATAACAATATAAAACAGAGCAAAAAAATACATCCAACCGCCCCATTTCTCCCACACTGCCATATTACCACACATATTATCAGCCAGAAAGTAAGAAGAGAGGCTTTTGAACTGCAAGGCCATTTAATACTCAGCAAGGTAAGCAAAGGGGCATGCAAAAATACATCCAACCACCCCATTTCTCCCACATTTCCATATTCCCCAGAACATATATTTCTCAAAGAACAAAGCAAGCAGAGAGGCTTTGGAGCTAAAAGGTCATTTTTAAACATTAAAAATAAACAAAGAGACATGCCACAGAACAATGAAGCACCCACCCCAAAGTAAAAAGACCGACCTTTGAGATGCGGTAAGGAAATGACCCCAAAGTGTCCTTCTCCTCCGTCATTGCTCCTATTTCCACGCCGCCAGGATGCATGCCGCCTCCAAGAGCTCACCAGAAGTCTAAGAGGCAGAATGGGTGCTTCTGCGCATGCGTGCGGGGCCAGCCATGCATCGCATCATCCAGGCCCGCCCCCTTTGGTCTCCTACGACTCTGAGTGGCTGGAGAAGGATGGAGGGAGGAGGAGGAATCTAAAAGAGGGGGCCCATTCTGCCTCTTGGACTCTGGAGCTTTTGGAGGCGGCGCGCGAGCAGGGAATGGGGAGGAGCAACGACGGAGGACTTCTTTGCAGCATGCAGGGCCCCGTGAAGAGGACCAACTGCAAAAAACCTGGTCAGGGCCCTCAAGATCACCAGGATGAGGCACAAAGATCACCCTGGTGATCGCGATCACCATTCTGAGCACCCCTGATGTAAACTATAAGTCTCTTTCCGCATTACTTCGCGAACGAAGATTCAGGAAGGACTCATCCCACACTTTTTACAAGCGCGCTGATGACTAAAAAGGCCAATCTGAGATAGGCAAGTTTGGTTGCAGAAAGCACAGCAGAAAGTCTCCTTGGGTGATGTTGTTTCCAAGTTGCGGTTCTTTCTGCGTTGTCGTTTCTCTTCGAGACTCGTTCGGCGTGTCTTCTCGAAAGAGGCCGCAGCATTGCAGTGGGGGAGAGGCTTGCATACCCTAATGAAGTTGTGAGCTATGCTGGCGGTGGCATAAACCGCCGGTAGGGCCTCCCATGCCAGACAGGTCACAACCGAAGGGTCTGACAAAGAGCGTCAAAGGGCAGGATGGGCTCTAGCCTTTTGGCAACCATCCGAAGAGAAGGAAACTCTGATTTCAAACCTGGGCAGATGGTGCTCGTCTAACCCTGTAAGGTCAACCATCTAAGACAGTGCTGTCCAACTTCTACTGGACCTAGGGCCGGACTTCCAGTCACTGAAGACCTGGGGGGCTGCTCCGCCCCGCCCCGCCCCCAGCCACGGCCCCGGCCCCGCCCCCAGCCACGCCCCCGGTCCCACCTCCTAAAGTGTCACGCCAGCCTCAGAAGCAGCGATTTCGCTTCTGAGGCTGGCGTGACCCTTTAGGAGGGAAGGCAAAGCCAAGGGGAGCCCTCCGTGGCTTCTCCCTCCCTCCTAGTGTCACGCCAGCCTCCTCCTCTGTTCTGCCTCTCCCACCGGCGCACCGATCAGGGCGCCGGTGGGAGAGACAGAACGGAGAAGGCAGGCCTAAAGAGGAGGAAGGCAAGCGCTTGCCTTCCTTCTCTTTAGGCACACCTCCTCTTCTGTTCTGCCTCTCTCACCAGCACACTGATCAGGGCGCCGGTGGGAGAGACAGAATGGAGAAGCCGTGCCTGAAGAGGAGGAAGGCAAGTGCTTGCCTTCCTTCACTTTAGGCACGCCCCTCCCCTGTTCCGCCTCTCCCACTGGCGCACTGATCAGGGGCGCCGGTGGGAAGAGACAGAACGGAGAAGCCGTGCCTGAAGAGGAGGAAGGCAAGTGCTTGCCTTCCTTCTCTTTAGGCACGCCCCCTCCCCTGTTCTGCCTCTCCCACTGGCGCACTGATCAGGGCGCCGGTGGGAGAGACAGAACGGAGAAGCCGTGCCTGAAGAGGAGGAAGGCAAGTGCTTGCCTTCCTTCTCTTTAGGCACGCCCCCTCCCCTGTTCTGCCTCTCCCACTGGCGCACTGATCAGGGCGCCGGTGGGAGAGACAGAACGGAGAAGCCGTGCCTGAAGAGGAGGAAGGCAAGCGCTTGCCTTCCTTCTCTTTAGGCACGCCGTCTCCACTGTTCTGCCTCTCCCACCGGCGCCCTGATCAGGGCGCCGGTGGGAGAGGCAGAACGAGAAGCCGTGCCTGAAGAGGAGGAAGGCAAGTGCTTGCCTTCCTTCTTTTAGGCACGCCCCTCCTTCTGTTCTGCCTCTCCCACTGGCGCACTGATCAGGGCGCCGGTGGGAGAGACAGAATGGAGAAGTTGTGCCTGAAGAGGAGGAAGGCAAGCGCTTGCCTTCCTCCCTCTTTAGCACGCCTCCTCCCTCCCTGGCTCCTCCCTGCACCGCCCCTTGTCCCTCTCACCGGCGCCGATGCCAACCGGTTTGCATCGGCGCCGGCGAGAGAGGGACGAAGAGGGCGGTGCAGGGAGAGGAGCTGGCTCCTTTCTCCCTACCCCGCCTCCTTCTCCTCCCCTCCCCCCCGCCGCTGCGATCTCGCAGCGGCGGCGCGGAGAGAGGGACAGAGGGGGCGGTGCAGGGAGGAGGAGCTGGCTCACTTCCTCCTCCCTGCCCCGCCTTCCCCCCCCCCGGCTGCCATTTTTTGTAAAAAATATTTTTAAATATTTTTTTTTACAAAAATTTAAAAATGGCGGCCGGGGGCATAGCGGGGCCGTGTCCAACAGGCTGGGGGGCCCGTGCCCCGGGCCGCCAGTTGGACAGCCCTGATCTAAGAGAAGGAAACTCGAACCAAACCTTCGACCTGAGGACCTCGCTGCCACCGTCCAAGCTTGCTCGGCCCCGGCAGACGAACCTTTGGTTTAAAGGGTGAGGCCAGTTCTGTGCACACTGCGCTCCACCAGAAAAATCCATTGCACAGGCTCGAAGGACACATCCAAACTATATGTATGTTATAATATAAAAGGTATAATTCACTCACAGTTGAATATTAAGTCAGAACACTGTAGCATAGCAAAGCCTGAAGGCAGTAGGAACAAATCATATAATGCAATTAAAGGTATATACACCAATACTCAAAAATGTGGCCTAAAGGCAGTGAACATGATCCATTAAATGTATTTCAAGCATCAAAGATACTGCATTTCATTGAACAAAGCCTAAAGGCAATGGAAGCCAATTCATAGTACAATTAAAGGTATAAGGTAAGTATTCAATAACTTCCAGATACATATAAGTTCACAGTCTGTGGCCTAAAGGCAATAATACAATTTCATTAAGTATATATCAGCACAAAGTATATTGCATTCATTCACAAACAATAAAACATATGATTAGAAATCTCAAGTATGGAAATGCCAAATATACAGTCTATCGCAATGGTGCTCAAATGAGCTGCTTAAGTAAGCAAAGGGGTCAACACCAAAAGATAAACCAATAATGTTAGCACTCACAGGCCCAAAATCCCCAAGTATATTCAAGAAGTCTATTCAAGAGGGAGGGAAAAGGAAGGAGAGAAGGAGAAGGGAAGGGTGAAGGGGGAAGGAAGGAAGAGGAAGGAAGGAAAAGGGAGAATGGAGGAAAGGTTCTGGCCCAGTTTACCTGTCCGAACGGATTCTCCCCTACGAACTCAACAAGAACATTAAGATCTCTCGGAGAGGCCCTGCTCTCGTCCCGCCAGCTTCGCAAGCGCGGCTGGTGGGGACGAAAGACAGGGCCTTCTGTGGTGGCCCTCGGCTGTGGAATCTCTCCCAAGTGATGCTAGATCTGCCCTCCTCTGTTGTCCTTAGGAGGCTGGTGAAGACCTGGATGTGGAACCAAGCCTTCCAGAATAGGCTGAGATTGGCTATTGTCTGAATGAATGACCACGTTTACAGATTGAGTGGAATTGCTTTAATGGCGATGTGGTTTTATGCTGGGTTTTATGTATTTTAATATGTTGTTGTAGTTGTTTTAAGTTTATAGCATTGAAATTTTCTGTTATGCCGGTCTGAGTCCTCGAAAGAGGTGAGAAGGTCGGGTACAAAAAAGTTTTAACAAAATGCACAAAAATAAGTATTTCAGGTTGTAAGGATGACAAGTCCGGAATTATGAAATATTCCAACATGCTATGAGTTTGTCACGTTGCTTTCTACCCCAGAGCAAAAGGCATGTCCTTATTGCACAGATGGCTCTACCAAAAGAAAAATCTGTTCTCTACACTCAGTATTGCTTGCTGTCTTTCTGTCCCTTGTGTTTATGCTGTGCCACCTTCACCGTCTTCAGGTATCTTTGTGTGATGCTGGTGCACATTGTATACATACATAAAGTTTTCTGTAGCCATTCTGCAGCAGAAGAGCTAATCTAGGTTTGCATCTGCCGTGTTCTAAGAATGATCCGTGTGACTGAGTTTTCATACATGTTGAAATATTTGTACAATTCCTTCTTTCGTAATATTGTTAATTATTTTATAAACCTATTTGAGAAACACTGGGCTTGAAGTCCGTTATTTTGAGTAGCGAAAATACTTTGAACATTTAGTGGTGTTTTCATATTTCAAATGGAGGTGCAGCTTTGATATCCAATTTATGTAAAGGCGAATACATTTGTGATGCCGATAAGTCAAGAATGTATTAGACACAGGAGCAGAGCTTTCAGATATTTCATGTTGGTGGCACGCTTTTTAACACACAAAAACTGGGCAGGGTCTGTAAATCTCACAAAACACAAACACTGGTAAGAGGATAGCAATGAATCACACAATGTAAACCAGGGGTGCTCACACCTTTCCAGCATGGGAGCTACTGATTAAAAAACCAAGTCCCAAAGATCACCTACCCAGAAATGTAAAACGTATAACTATTTTCTTATTTATTATTCATTTTTATGTACCGCTCCTTCCAGCAGGCTCGGGGCAGTTGACATAAAATGAAGTTATAAAACATCAACATTTCAGTTTAATAACAATAAAAACCAGAGCAAAAAATACATCCAACCACCCCATTTCTCCCACACTGCCATATTACCACACATATTATCAGCCAGAAAGTAAGAAGAGAGGCTTTTGAACTGCAAGGCCATTTAATACTCAGCAAGGTAAGCAAAGGGGCATGCAAAAATACATCCAACCACCCCATTTCTCCCACACTGCCATATTACCACACATATTATCAGCCAGAAAGTAAGAAGAGAGGCTTTTGAACTGCAAGGCCATTTAATACTCAGCAAGGTAAACAAAGGGGCATGCAAAAATACATCCAACCACCCCATTTCTCCCACACTGCCATATTACCACACATATTATCAGCCAGAAAGTAAGAAGAGGGCTTTTGAACTGCAAGGCCATTTAATACGCAGCAAGGTAAGCAAAGGGGCATGCAAAAATACATCCAACCACCCCATTTCTCCCACACTGCCATATTACCACACATATTATCAGCCAGAAAGTAAGAAGAGGCTTTTGAACTGCAAGGCCATTTAATACTCAGCAAGGTAAGCAAAGGGGCATGCAAAAATACATCCAACCACCCCATTCTCCTACACTGCCATATTACCACACATATTATCAGCCAGAAAGAAGAAGAGGCTTTGAACTGCAAGGCCATTTAATACTCAGCAAGGTAAACAAAGGGGCATGCAAAATACATCCAACCACCCCATTTCTCCCACACCGCCATATTACCACACATATTATCAGCCAGAAAGTAAGAAGAGAGGCTTTTGAACTGCAAGGCCATTTAATACTCAGCAAGGTAAACAAAGGGGCATGCAAAATACATCCAACCACCCCATTTCTCCCACACTGCCATATTACCACACATATTATCAGCCAGAAAGTAAGAAGAGAGGCTTTTGAACTGCAAGGCCATTTAATACTCAGCAAGGTAAGCAAAGGGGCATGCAAAAATACATCCAACCACCCCATTTCTCCCACATTTCCATATTCCCAACATATATTTCTCAAGGAACAAAGCAAGCAGAGAGGCTTTGGAGCTAAAAGGCCATTTTTAAACATTAATAAACAAAGAGACATGCCACAGAACAATCAAGCACCCACCCCAAAGTAAAAAGACCGACCTTTGAGATGCGGTAAGGAAATGACCCCAAAGTGTCCTTCTCCCCATCATTGCTCCTATTTCGCCGCCAGGATGCATGCCGCCTCACGAGCTCACCAGAAGTCTAAGAGGCAGAATGGGTGCTTGCGCGCGTGCGGGCCAGCCATCGCATCGATCATCATCCAGGCCCGCTTGGTCTCCTACAACTCTGAGTGGTTGGAGAAGGACGGAGGGAGGAGGAGGAATCTAAAAGAGGGGGCCCATTCTGCCTCTTGGACTCTGGAGCTTTTGGAGGCAGCGCGAGCAGGGAATGGGGAGGAGCAACGACGGAGGATTTCTTTTGCAGCATGCAGGGCCCCGTGAAGAGGACCAACTGCAAAAACCTGGTCAGGGCCCTCAAGATCACCAGGATGAGGCACAAAGATCACCCTGGTGATCGCGATCACCATTCTGAGCACCCCTGATGTAAACTATAAGTCTCTTTCCGCATTACTTCGCGAACGAAGATTCAGGAAGGACTCATCCCACACTTTTTACAAGCGCGCTGATGACTAAAAAGGCCAATCTGAGATAGGCAAGTTCGGTTGCAGAAAGCACAGCAGAAAGTCTCCTTCGGTGATGTTGTTTCCAAGTTGCGGTTCTTTCTGCGTTGTCGTTTCTCTTCGAGACTCGTTCGGCGTGTCTTCTCGAAAGAGGCCGCAGCATTGCAGTGGGGGAGAGGCTTGCGTACCCTAATGAAGTTGTGAGCTATGCTGGCGGTGGCATAAACCGCCGGTAGGGCCTCCCATGCCAGACAGGTCACAACCGAAGGGTCTGACAAAGAGCGTTAATGGGCAGGATGGGCTCTAGCCTTTTGGCAACCATCCTAGGAGAAGGAAAACTCTGATTTCAAACCCGGGCAGATGGTGCTCGTCTAACCCTGTAAGGTCACCCATCTAAGACAGTGGTTCTCAACCTTCCTAAAGCCATGACCCCTTAATACAGTTCCTCATGTTGTGGTGACCCCCATGCTATAAAATTATTTTTGTTGCTACTTCACAACTGTAATTTTGCTACTGTTATTACTTGTAATGTACATATCTGATATGCAGGATGTATTTTCATTCACTGGACCAAATTTGGCACAAATACGCTCAAATCGGAATACTGGTGGGGTTGAGGGGGATTGATTTTGTCATTTGGGAGTTGCAGTTGCTGGGATTTATAGTTCACCTACAATCGAAGAGCATTCTAAACTCGCCCAACGATGGAATTGAACCAAACTTGGCACACCGAACTCCCATGACCGACAGAAAATACTGGAAGGGTTTGGTGGGCATTGACCTTGGGTTTGAGTTGTAGTTCACCTACACCCGAGAGCGCTGTGGACTCAAACAATGATGGATCTGGACCAAACTTTAATGAGGAAGTACTCCATCAAAGGAGTCAGTGTCACAATGCATGGTGAACAATGGATAGTGGAGTTTGGGGAAAATACAACTTGACATTTGGGAGTTGTAGTTGCTGGGATTTATGGTTCACTTACAATCAAAGAGCATTCTGAACCCCACCAATGATAGAATTGGTCCAAACTTCCCACACATAACCCCACATGACCAACAGACAATACTGCGTTTTCTGATAGTCTTTGGTGACCCCTCTGACACCCCCTTGCGACCCCTCCAGGGGTCCCGACCCCCAGGTTGAGAAACACTGATCTAAGAGAAGGAAACTCAAACCAAACCTTCGACCTGAGGACCTCGCTGCCACCGTCCAAGCTTGCTAGGCCCCGGCAGACGAACCTTTGGTTTAAAGGGTGAGGCCAGTTCTGTGCACGCTGCGCTCAACCAGAAAGGTCCATTGCACAGGCTCGAAGGACACATCCAAACTATAAGTATGTTATAATATAAAAGGTATAATTCACTCACAGTTGAATATTAAGTCAGAACACTAGCATAGCAAAGCCTGAAGGCAGTAGGAACAAATCATATAATGCAATTAAAGGTATATACACCAATACTCAAAAATGTGGCCTAAAGGCAGTGAACATGATCCATTAAATGTATTTCAAGCATCAAAGATACTGCATTTCATTGAACAAAGCCTAAAGGCAATAGAAGCCAATTCATAGTACAATTAAAGGTATAAGGTAAGTATTCAATAACTTCCAGATACATATAAGTTCACAGTCTGTGGCCTAAAGGCAATAATACAATTTCATTAAGTATATATCAGCACAAAGTATATTGCATTCATTCACAAACAATAACACATATGATTAGAAATCTCAAGTATGGAAACGCCAAATATAAAATCTAACGCAATGGTGCTCAAATGAGCTGCTTAAGTAAGCAAAGGGGTCAACACCAAAAGATAAACCAATAATGTTAGCACTCACAGGCCCAAAATCCCCAAGTATATTCAAGAAGTCTATTCAAGAGGGAGAGAAAGGAAAAAAGGAAGGAGAGGGGGGAAAGGGAGAAGGAAGGAAAAGGAGAATGGAGGAAAGGGAAGGAAAGAAAGGAAGAGAGGAGGAAGGAGAAGGAAAGGGTGAATGGAAAAAAGGAGAAGGAAAGGAAGGGAGAAGAGGAGGAAGGGAAGGAAAAGGAAGGAGGAAGGAAAGAAGGGAGAGAAAGGAAAGGGGGAGAAAGAAGGAAGGGAAGAGAAGGAAGGGGGAAGGAAGGGAAGGAAGAGGAAGGAAGGAAGAATGGAGGAAAGAAGGAAGGGGAGAGAGGGAGGGAAAAGGAAGGAGAAGGAAAGGGTGAAGGGAAAGGAAGGAGGAAGGAAGGAAGAGGGAGAATGGAGGAAAGAAGGAAGGGAGAGGGAAAAGGAAGGAGAGAAGGAGAAGGAAAGGGTGAAGGGGGAAAGGAAGGAAGGGAAGAAGGAAAAGGGAGAATGGAGGAAAGAAGGAAGGGGAGAGAGGGAAGGAAAAGGAAGGGGAGAAGGAGAAGGAAAGGGTGAAGGGGGAGAGGGAGGAAGGAAAAGGGAGAATGGAGGAAAGAAGGAAGGGGAGAGAGGGAAGGAAAAGGAAGGGGAGAAGGAGAAGGGGTGAAGGGAAAGGAAGGGTGAAGGAGAGGAAGAGAGGGAATGGAGGAAAGAAGGAAGGGGAGAGAGGGAAGGAAAAGGAAGGGGAGAGAGAAGGGGAAAGGAAGGAAGGAAGGAAGAGAGGGAGAATGGAGGAAAGAAGGAAGGGGAGAGAGGGAAGGAAAAGGAAGGGGAGAAGGAGAAGGAAAGGGTGAAGGGGAAAGGAAGGAAGAGGAAGGAAGGGGAGAATGGAGGAAAGAAGGAAGGGGGGAGGAAGGAAAAGGAAGGGGAGGAAAAGGGTGAAGAGAAGGAAGAAGGAAAGGGGGAGAAATGGAGGGAAGGGGAGAGGAAGGGGAGGAAGGAAGGAAGGAAGGGAGAATGGAAAGAAGGAAAGAAGGAAGGAGAAGAAAGGAGAAGGAAAGAAGGGGAGGGAAGGAAGGAGGGGAAGGAGAAGGAAAGGGTGAAGGAGAAAGGAAGGAAGGAAGAGGGAGAATGGAGGAAAGAAGGAAGGGGAGAGGGAAAAAGGAAGGAGAAGGAAAGGGTGAAGGGAAGGAGAAGGAAAGGGTGAAGGGAAGGAGAAGGAAGGAAAGAAGGGAAAGGAAGGAAGGAAAGGAAGGAAAGAGGGAAGGAAGAGGAAGGAAGGAAGAAGGAGAGGGAAGGAAGGGAAAGGAAGGAAGGAAGAGGGAGGGGGAGAGAGGGAGGGAAAAGGAAGGAGAAAGAAGGAGGAAGAAGGGGAGAAAAAGGAAGGAAGGAGAGAGGAAGAGGGAAAGGGGGAGAGAAGGAAAAGGGAAGGGGAAGGAGAAGAAGAGGGAGGAAAGGGGAGAAAGGGAGGAAAAGGAGAGAATGGAGGAAAGAAGGGGAAGAGGGAGAATGGAGGAAAAGGAAGGAGAAAAGGAGAAGGAAAGGGTGAAGGGGAGAAAGAAAGGAAGGGAGAGAATGGGGAAAGGAAGGAAGGAAGGAGGGAGAATGGAGAAAAGGAAGGGAAGGAAGAGAGGGAGGAAAAGGAAGGAGAAAAGGAAAAGGTGATGGGAGGAAGGAAGGGAGAGGGAGAATGGAGAAAGAAGGAAGGGGAGAAAGGGAGGGAAAAGGAAGGAGGGAAGGAGAAGGAAAGGGTGAAGGAGAAAGGAAGGAAGGAAGAGAAAGAATGGAGGAAAGAAGGAAGGGGAGAGAGGGAGGGAAAAGGAAGGAGAGAAGGAGAAGGAAAAGGTGAAGGGAGGAAGGAAGGGAGAGGGAGAGTGGAGGAAAGAAGGAAGGGGAGAAAGGGAGGGAAGGAGAAGGAAAGGGTGAAGGAGAAAGGAAGGAAGGAAGAGGGAGAATGGAGGAAAGAAGGGGAGAGGGAAGGAAAAGGAAGGAGAGAAGGAGAAGGTGAAGGGAGGAAGGAAGGGAGAGGGAGAATGGAGGAAAGAAGGAAGGGGAGAAAGGGAGGGAAAAGGAAGGAGGGAAGGAGAAGGAAAGGGTGAAGGAGAAAGGAAGGAAGGAAGGAAGGAAGAGGGAGAATGGAGGAAAGAAGGAAGGGGAGAGGGAGGGAAAAGGAAGGAGGGAAGGAAAGAATGGAAGAAAGGAAGGAAGAAAGGAAGGAAGAGGGAGAATGGAGGAAAGAAGGAAGGGGAGAAAGGGAGGGAAGGAGAAGGAAAGGGTGAAGGGGGAGAAAGGAAGGAAGGAAGAGGGAGAATGGAGAAAAGGAAGGGGAGAGTGGGAGGGAAAAGGAAGGAGAGAAGGAAAGGGTGAAGGGGAGAAAGGAAGGAAGGAAGAAAGAGGAGAATGGAGGAAAGAAGGAAGGGGAGAGGGAGGGAAATGGAAGGAGAGAAGGAAAAGGGTAAAGGAGGAGAAAGAGAGGAAGGAAGAGGAAGGAAGAGGGTGAATGGAGGAAAGAAGGAAGGGGAGAGAGGGAGGGAAAACTTCCCTTCTTGTTACAATGGTATTAAGTTACAAAATGACACTTGGGATTCCCTTTCTTCTTCTTCTTCTCCAAATTCGTCTAGTGGTTCATGCAGTTCAAGTCATGACCACCAGGGGTCCTCAGAAACACCGCGGGCGGTTTGAAAGGAAACACTCGCTTCCCATTGGAAGCTTAGAATTCTTAAAAAAAAAAGGGAGGGGCGGGGGAGTGAGCGCAGCCAATCGGAAGGTCGGCGCTCGCGATTGGCGGGCTCTTTCCCGGGGCGCCGCTTCCGATTGGAGGGCTGGTTTACCCCGCCCCCTTCCCCTGATTGGCTGAGTTTGAATGCTGGGGCGGCGGTTGCTGCCTCTTGCATTTGGAGGCGAGAGCGGAGAGAGAGGAGGATGTCGGCAGCGAGGCAGCGCGCGGAGGCCGAGGCAAAGGCGCCGGGCGGCGTGGAGCGGCTGTGAGGCCGAGGAGGAGGAGGGCGGAGAGGGCCCCTCGCTGCTGTCGCTGAGCCACTTCTCCCGGCCGCCCTTCCTGGCCTTCGGGCGCGTCCGAGTGGGGTCCGCGCGGGCCCGGCTCCTGGCCCTGAGAACCCCAACGCCGAGCCCCTCCGCGTGGGCCTGGGCCGGCCCCCGCCCGCCTCCAAGGGCTTCGCCGTGGAGGCGCCGCCGCCGGGCTTCCCGCTCGCCCTCCAAGTGAGTCCGTCACTCAGGCCCTCAGCTGACGCGGCCTACAACTCCCAGAAGCCTTAGCCGGCTTCCCCACCGCCAGGGATGCTGGGAGTTGGAGTCCTGAGCGGCCCAAGAGGCAGGGGCCTGGCTCAAAGGGGGTTGGGGGCTTCTTTCCTCCTCGTCTCTCCTCCCAGCGCCCCTGACAGCCGGCCAAGCTGAAGGGAGGGAGGAAGGGAGGCAGCCTCAGGGAGTCCTCGCAGCCTGGGTTGGGTTTCCTGTCAACAAGCATTGCACACACAAGCACCAGACTTGACAGATTCAATAATACTGCAGCCTTGTTTTTTGAATGTGTATCTCTCTCTCTCTCTCTCTACACCTTTATTTGTAAGCCCAGCTGTTTTTATTATTTTTATTTAAATTTAGATAAATTAAATGAAATAAATGAATCATTTCATTGTATTGAAAGGAATGATTTTATTTATTAATTAAATAAAACATTTCCTTTTATTGAATTATGTTATTTATTAAATGAATGAATCATTTCATTGTATTTAAATTAATGATTTTATTTATTAATTAAATAAGTCATTTCCTTTTATTGAATTATTTTATTTATTAAATGAATAATCATTTCATTGTGTTTTATTGAAATGAATGATTTTATTTATTTAATTAAATAAGTCATTTCCTTTTATTGAATTATTTTATTTATTAAATGAATCATTTCCTTTTATTGAAATGAATGATTTTATTTATTTATTAAATAAGTCATTTCCTTTTATTGAATTATTTTATTTATTAAATGAATCATTTCCTTTTATTGAAATGAATGATTTTATTTATTAATTAAATAAGTCATTTCCTTTTATTGAATTATTTTATTTATTAAATGAATGAATCATTTCATTGTGTTTAAATGAATGATTTTATTTATTAATTAAATAAGTCATTTCCTTTTATTGAATTATTTTATTTATTAAATGAATAATTTCCTTTTATTGAAATGAATGATTTTATTTATTAATTAAATAAGTCATTTCCTTTTATTGAATTATTTTATTTATTAAATTAATGAATCATTTCATTGTATTGAAATGAATGGTTTTATTTATTTATTAAATGAATGAATCATTTCCTTTTATTGAATTATTTTATTTATTAAATGAATAATTTCCTTTTATTGAAATGAATGATTTTATTTATTTATTAAATAAGTCATTTCCTTTTATTGAATTATTTTATTTATTAAATGAATAAATCATTTCATTGTATTTAAATTAATGATTTTATTTATTAATTAAATTAAATAAGTCATTTCCTTTTATTGAATTATTTTATTTATTAAATGAATGAATAATTTCCTTTTATTGAAATGAATGATTTTATTTATTAATTAAATAAATCATTTCCTTTTATTGAATTATTTTATTTATTAAATTAATGAATCATTTCATTGTATTTAAATGAATAATTTTATTTATTAAATAAAATAAATGAAACCTTTCCTTTTATTGAAATGAATGATTTTATTTATTTATTTATTAAATAAAATAAATAAATCATTTCCTTTTATTGAATGATTTTATTTATTAAACTAGCTTGGGGACCGGGACCTGGCCCTGCCCGGGTGATTTGAGAAGTGCAGCAGGATGTAGAGTGGGTCATGGGGGCTCTGTGTGCCAAGTTTGGTCTTGATCCATCATTATTGGGAGTTGCAGTGGTATCATGAAATTACTGAAGGTAGTGCAAGTCCCATCATCTCTACCCCCCCCCCCCCAAAGTGTAGTAGGATGTAGATTGGGTCATGGGGGCTCTGTGTGCTAAGTTTGGTCTGTATTGGTGAATGGATGAGGGATGCATTCTTTTTCAGAAGTGAGTGAAGGTACTTCAAGTCCCATCATCCGTGGTCCGTCTCACAGTAAACTGCACCAGGCTGTAGAGTGGGTCATGAGGGCTCTGTGTGCCAGATTTGGTGTTGATCAGTCATTGGATTAGGTTTGTAGCAGGATTGGGAAGTGAAGGAAGGTACTGCAAGTCCCATCATCCATGTTCTGTCCCCCTCCAAACTTCAGTAGGATGTAGAGTGGGTCACTGGGGCTCTGTGTGCCAAGTGTGGACTTTCTCGGTGTTTTTGGAGGCCACAGTGGTCTGTGGGAACAGAGGGTGTGAAAATACTACAAATCCCATCATCCATTGTCAGTCCTCCCCGAACCTCACCAGGACGTGAAGGCAGTCATGGGGGTTATGTATGGCAAGTTTGGTCTCGATCAGTGATTGGATGAGGGTTGCAGCGGACTTGGGAAGTGAGTAGAGGCACTTCAAGTCCCATCATCCATGGTCCACCCTCCTCCAAACTGCACCAGGACGTAGAGTGGGTCATGGGGGCTGTGTGTGCTGAGTGTGGTCTGCATTGGTCCTTTTTGGTGGCCTCAGTGGTCTGTGGGAACCAAAGTCTTGGAAAGTACTACAAATCCCATAATCCGTGGGTCATGTCCCCCGACCTGCGCCAGGGCGTAAAGGGGGTTAGGGGGGTTATGTGTACCAAGTTTGGTGCAGGTCCATCACCCGCGGTGGTCGCTGTGGCCTGTGAAAGTGGCTGCCACATATCCGCCTTGGCCTGTGAAAGTGGCTGCCACATATCCGCCCTTCCGCCCTCCGCATACAGACAAACATTCTGTTTTATAAAGGTATACAGACAGATACACAGATATACAGATACAGATATACAGATTAAATAAATGAATAATTTCATTGTATTTAAATGAATAATTTTATTTCTTATTTTATATATAATATATATAGTATAATGTAATATATTGCAATATGGTATAATATGTTAATAATATAATAATGTTATATTACATTGTAATATATATAAAATAATGTAATATCTCATAATGTCAATATATTGTATTATGTTATAATATAATAATTGTAATGTAATGTATTTTATAATAATAAAATAATATGGTATAATGTTATATTATAATGTCAATATATTGTATAATAATAATATAATGGTAATATAATGTATTTTTTAGAATAATAAAAAAATAAAATGGTATAATGTTATATTATATTAATGTCAATATGTTGTACTATATTATAATAATTGTAATGTAATGTATTATTTAATAATAATATATGATATGTTATATTATAATGTCAGTATATTATAAAATAATTATGTAATGTAGTATAAGTTAGTTATGATATAATATAATGTAATGTAATATTACATTGTAATATAAAATAATGTTATATATTAGAATATCAATATATTGTATTATATTATAATAATTGTAATGTATTGTATTATTTTATTATAATAATATATAATAATTGTAATGTAATGTATTATTTTATTATAATAATGATATGATATAATGTTATATTATATTATAATGTCAATATATTATAACATAACAATTATAATGTAATGCATAAGATAGTTATGATATAATATACTAGCTGTACCCGGCACACGTTGCTGTCCCCTATTTTGGAGATGCGAGGAAGTCTGAGTATGTAAGGGTTGGAGATGTTGTTAGTTATTATTTATTTTATTTATTTGTCACGTTTCTATACCGCCCCTCTCAGCCCGAAGGCGACTCGGGACGGTTTACACAGGCAGTCTCTGCCCTCAATATAACACAACAACAAGACAAACCCTTCCCCCCCAAAACATAACACATATAATAACAATTAAAAACATACAATTGCAGCCTCAGCGTCATGTTGAAATCAGTTTCCATCGCATCGTCGTCATTCCATATATCCAATTAAGCCTTATATTTCATCAACAAATGCCTGCTCAAATAGCCAGGTCTTGACTTTCTTGCGAAACGTCAGGAGGGAGGGGGCCAATCTGATGTCTTTAGGGAGGGCGTTCTAAAGCCGAGGAGCCACCACTGAAAAGGCCCTGTCTCTCGTCCCCGCCAGTCGCTCCTGCGAAGAAGGCGGAACTGAGAGCAGGGCCTCTCCAGATGATCTTAAACATCTCGATGGTTCATAGGGAAAGATGTGTTCGGACAGGTAAGTTGGACCCGAACCATTTAGGGCAGGGGTGCCCACACTTTTTCATCATGCGAGCTACTATATGAACAATCAAGTTGGAAAGATCACCTGTTGTGCATGTGAGCATGCACGTGCATGCACACGCGTGCGCGCACGCTCCTACTGCAGCCTTTCATCCACGCGGGGCTTCTTTCTTGCCTGCCCACGAACTGCGCCGCCCCGCACCCGGGAAAGGGATCCTCCTTGCCTGTCTTGCGCGCGCTCTCCCTTAATGTCTTCGTTGCCTTCCTCCTTCCTACTGCGTGCCTTCGTGAAGCAGGAAGTCCCCATCCCATCCTGCTTCTTGCATGCACAGCAGGCCCCTCCCACACACGCAGCAGGAGGGTATTTATAGGCGCACCCGCCAGCACTCCGGCCAGATATGGCTTCGGCGGCAACTTGGAAGGCGCAGGGTTGGGAAGAGGGGCCGCCTGGCTCCAAACTGGGCCGGGAAACTCAACCGAGAGAGGGACCCACGTGAGGCTTGAGCCTCCCCCCTCCCTCAAGGCTTCCTTACCTGGGCAGGAGAAGGAAGAGTGGAAGAGGTGCTTCCCCAAAGGGACAGATGCAGCGGGGGCGCCCTTCCTTCCTCTTCGAGGGTGTCACTCAGAAAGGATGCCCAAGTGGTCGGCTGGCAGGAAGAAGGACCCCTCCCACTGGTGGCAGTCCATGCCTACCGGAGAGAGGGGGGTGGCTCTTCCTAGCCGCCACCTTTCTCCGAGGGCGAGGGAGGGCGAGGTGGAGAAAGGCGGCAAGGGCACAAGCAGCAGCAGCAAGTGGAGTCTCCATCCCCACAGCCCCCTCCTCACCAGCCATCAGGCTGGTGAGGCCCAAAGATCACCTGGAAGAGGGCCGAAGATCACCTAGGTGCTCCCGATCACCATAATGAGCACCCCTGGTTTAGGGCTTTAAAGGCTAAAGCCAGCACTTGGAATTGTGCCCGGTAGCAAATTGGCAGCCAGTGGAGCTGACACAACAGAGGAGTTGTGCGCTCTCTGAATGCCACTCCTGTTATCAACCTGGCTGCTGTCCGTTGGACTAGTTCCAAAGCAAAAGGAGTGGGTGTTCTCAGAAGACGTAAAGGGAGTAGACAGAGAAGGGTTTCTTGGAAGATATTCAAGGTTTAATGTTCACTTCAAAAAAGATATCACAAATCAAAATAGAGGAGTAAGTGGAATGTATGCTGTTGTAAATCACAGGTCACACACTTTCAGCCATAGCAGTCCCGGGAATGCATCTATCCATGTGTAAATCACTAGTAGTATCCAAACAAATGTTGCGGGACAGGCGGAAAGGAAATTCTAATCATCCTGAAGGAGGTGGGCACAGCCACCGGTCCGAGCATTCGACCATACCGGTGGCTGTGCCCACCTCCTTCAGGATGATTAGAATTTGAATATTATATTGAACCTTTGGACCAGTGGAATTGTCACTGTGCACTATATTTTGTTTGCTTTCGGGTCCGGACGAAGCCTAATTAGGCGAAATGGCGAGGCCTGTAGTTGACCGTTGACCCATCTCCTTTCCGCCTGTCCCGCAACATTTGTTTGGATACTACTAGTGATTTACACATGGATAGATGCATTCCCGGGACTGCTATGGCCGAAAGTGTGTGACCTGTGATTTACAACAGCATACATTCCACTTACTCTTCTATTTTGATTTGTGATATCTTTTTGAAGTGAACATTAAACCTTGAATATCTTCCAAGAAACCCTTCTCTGTCTACTCCCTTTACGTCCGTTGGACTAGTTGCAGTTTCCGAACAGTCTTCAAAGGCAACCCCACGTAGAGAGCATTGCCGTAATCTATACGGAATGTAACCAGAGCGTGCACCACCGTGGCCAAGTCACACTTCTCAAGGTACGGGCGCAGGTGGCGCACACGTTTTAACTGTGCGAATGCTCCCCTGGTCACCGCCGAAACCTGGGGTTCCAGGCTCAGCGATGAATCCAGGATCACACCCAAACTGCGAACCTGCATCTTCAGGGGGAGTGTAACCCCGTCTAACACAGGCTGTAACCCTATGCCCTGTTCGGCCTTTCGACTGACCAGGAGTGCCTCTGTCTTGTCTGGATTCAATTTCAATTTGTTCGCCCTCATCCAGTCCGACACAGCGGCCAAGCACCGGTTCAGGACTTGAGCAGCCTCCTTAGTAGCAGGTGGGAAGGAGTGTTATGGTGTTGTTGGGGTCATGGCTGTGTTGTTGTGGGTGGGATGTTGGAGTCCTGTGGAGTTGTTGCGTGGTGTTGCTGGCGTTTTGCATAGCTTGTGGATATACAATGTTTTTTGTCTTTCCGTCTGCTGTGTTGATGTAGAGGTTGATGCGTGTGTGGGTGGGGTACTTTGGAAGTGAGTGGAGGTACTTGTAATCCCATTATCCATGGTGTGTCCTCTAATCTGCAGTCGGATGGAGTGTGGGTCATGGGGTGCATTGTTTGCCAAGTTTGGTCTTTATCAGTCTTGGTTCCCAAGAACACAGTGGTCTGTGGGGAATGATGGGTTTTGAAGTAGTACAAATCCCATTATCCATGGAGGTACTTCAAGTCCCATAATCCATGGTCCACCCTCCTCCAAACTGTAGTAGAATGTAGCGTGGGTCATAGGGGCTCTGTGTGCCAAGGTAGGTTACTGTAAATTCAGACCATACACAATGTCCCATGAGCTGAGGCCTAGTCAGGAACAGCAAGTTAATGAAGCCTTACTGTCAATTCAGGCCATACATAATGTCCAATGAGCTGAGGGCTAGTCGGGAGAATCAAGTTAATGAAGCCTTACTGTCAATTCAGAGCGTAAACAGCATTCCATTAAGTGAGGCCTAGTCAGGGAAATTAAGTTAATGAAGCCTTACTGTCAATTTTGGGCGTGGTCTGTGATTTGTAGGGGTGTAAATTTTCTGTGGGAAGTGAATTGGGTGTTTGTGTTTGTGCCTCAGCCCTTTGCCTTATCCTCCTCTGACAGTTTATTATGGGTCGGAATGTTCATGTTGGCTGGCCAGTACAGGAGTTATGCAAATCCGCCCTTATTGGCAGCCAATCATGTTCTCAGAAGGTAGAGGCTGGGAGAGTCGTTGGCAGCCCCGGAGGATGCTGGGAAATATAGGAAATTTTACTCGTTGTTTTTGGGGGCCTTTTAGGTTTTGGGGGGGAAAGTTTCTTTGCTACAAACGTAACTTGCTTGAGGCCTATTTCTGTTGGCAAGTTTGGTGTCTCTGCGTTTTAAGGTTTCTCTGTTTGGGACGGTCGTTCCATGACGACTCTTCCTTTATATATATAAAGATTATGAGTATGATATAATATATTGTATTTACACGGAAACAATATAATACTACTAATGATATTGTGATATTATAATTGTATATTGGTTTACATGCAATATTGCTAATGATATTGCGATATAATGTTATAGTGCAATGTGATGTGTAGTACTGACGTTGTACTATGGCAGTAATGTAGTTTGTTGTATTTCCAGTTTGCTGTAAGTAAGCCACTCTGAGTCCCCTTCGGGGTTGAGAAGGGCGGCATATAAATATTGTGAAATCAATAAATAAATACCTATAGGAACATTGTGCAGCAAAAAATATTCTCAACGATCCATCTCACCCTGCATATTTAAGTGTGTTTTCAAAGGCTTTTATAGTTGGAATCACTGGGTTGCTGTGAGGACCCTTCCACACAACCATATAACCCAAAATATTAAGGCTGATAATCCACAATATCTGCTTTGAACTGGATTATCTGAGAGTCCACTCCGTCATATAATCCAGTTCAATGTGGAAGGGGCCCAAGTTTTTTGGGCTGTATGGCCATGTTGTACGGTTTTAAACTTTGTGTATTTACTGTTTCTGTGTGTTTTATTGATTGCATTGTTTTTATTTGCTGCTGTGTTTTTTATTGCTGTGTCGTTGGGCTTGGCTTCATGTAAGCCGCCCCGAGTCCCTTTTGGGAGATGGTGGTGGGGTATAAATAAAGTGTAATAATAATAATAATAAAATTCTCCTGGTGTTTGGCCTGCATCTGTGGCAAGCATCCCCAGAAGTTTGTGATGTTTTGGAAATGAGGCAAGTGGGGTTTATATATCTCTGAAATGTCCAGGATGGGAGAATGAACTCTTGCCTATTCTAGGCAAGTGTGAATGTTGCAATTGGCCACCTTGATTAGCATTGAAAAGCTTTGCAACTTCCATGCCTGGCTGTTGCAGCCTAGGCATCCTTTGTTTGAGAGAGGTTAACTGGCACTTGATGGTTAGCTGTCTAGTATTCCTACCAGTATTTAAAGAACACCGCTGAGGGCCCTTCCACAAAGAATATCAAGGCGGTCAATCCCACAATATTGAACTAGGTTAGATTTGAGTCCACACTGCCATGTATTCCAAAGCAAAGCAGATAATGTGGTGTTTTATTCAGCTGTGTGGAAGGGGTCTCAGAAACAGGGGAATTCCAGACAGCTAACAAAGTATCTCAGAGCATTTAAAATGACATCTCAAGTCAGCTGCAATTTGGAATACGGTTAGAGAGCTCCAACCTTTGACTACAGGGTGCTCCTGGGTAATTGATGTCAATTGATCACTCTTTGGGATGGTTATGAGGCACCAAATAATGTCCGATGCTGGAAACTAAGTAGAATCAGCCCTAACTAGCACTTTGATGGGAGACTGCCAATAAATTCCAGGTGCTATTGGCTGTATTTCAAGGAAGGAACTTGCAAAACCCATCTCTGAGTGTTTTCTGCCTTAGAAAACCCTATGAGGTTGTGGAGTTGCCCTTAGATAACAAGTACCTTGAAGGCACACATAGCAATAATAAATTTAAAAAGTTCTAGAAGAGCAGCCTTTCCTTAATTCCAATAATAATAATAATAACTAGGCCTGGGCAATCATGGTTCTAAAGTACTTACAAAACTAAAGTTCTGGTGGTGAATACTAGGTGGCGCTGGTGCTTTGCTTCAACAGTGTTGCTAAAGTTCTGGTGGTGAACATTTCAGAACTCTAACAAAACTTTCAAAATTTCGTTATAAATGGCAGCTCCTAATTGGTTCTGTCTTTAAAAAATTGCCAATGATGAAGTTTTGAAAGTTTTGTTAAGAGTTCTGAAATCTTCACCACCAGAACTTTAGCAACACCGTAGAAGCAAAGCACCAGCGCCATCTAGTGTTTACCACCAGAACTTTAATTTTGTAAGTACTTTAGAACCATTAAGAAAAGGGGTCGGGAACCTTTTTGACTCAGAGAGCCATGAAAGCAAAATATTTGGAAATTTATTTCAGTGAGAGCCATATAATATATATAATATATTTTAAAACTGAATTCAACTAAATGTGAGTATATACGTACATACTATGAGAAAAGGATTCCCTCAACAGAATGACAGGACACTTCAGACCTGGCTCTGCAAAAGGCATGCTCAGAACTCTGGGAAGGAAGAGAAGGTGGAAGGAAGGGGAAAAGAAAGAAAGACAGAGGAAATAAAGGAGGGAGAGAGGAAGAAAGAAAAGAAGGAACTATGGAAAAGGAAGAAAAGAAAAGCAGGAGGGAGGAAAGGAAAGGGTGTGGAAAAGAAAAAGGGAGTGAGGAAAAAGTAAAATGATGAAGGGAAAAGAAGAAAAGGGGAGAGAGGGAAGTGAAAAAGGAAGGAGAAGGAAAGGAAGACTTGGGGGAAAAGAATAGAAGAGGGGGGAGAATGGAGGAAAGAAGGAAGGGGAGAGAGGGACAAAAGGAAGGAGAGAAGGAAAGGGTGAAGGGGAGAAAGGAAGGAAAAAGGGAAAATGGAGGAAAGTGGGAGGGGGAGGGGAGGGAAAAGGAAGGAGAGAAGGAAAGAATGGAAGTGGAAGGAAGGAACGAAGAGGGAGGGAGGAAAGAAGGTAGGGAGAGGGAGGAAAAAGAATGAAAGAAAAAGATGGAAAAAGAAAGGAACAGGAAGGAAGGGGAGGAGGGCACAGGGCCAAGGCGGACCTTGGTGTCGACGTCAGTGAGGCAGTCCCTCCGGAAGGCGTCGAAACGGCTCTTGAGCTGCCCAGTGATGAGGGCGATGAGCTGGGCATCCCCTGGGAGCAGTGAGGCCAGGTCCGTGGCGCTGGGGTCAGGCCCGCCTCCGCTGCCTCCCCTGAGGCCCGTGACAAAGAGGAAGATGATGAGGAGCCACCACCAGGCTCTGCCATCCCCGGTGAAGAGAGTGCAGGGCCTCAAGAGCAGCGGGGGGGGGGGGTGAGGAAGAGGTAGTGATGACGGCGCAGAAGCGGCAGTTGTGCATTTGCATCACTCCTTCCCGCTGCATGCTGGGAAACTGAGGCCAGGGCTGCTCTGGAGAGCCAGATGCAATCATGAAAAGAGCCACACCTGGCTCCTGAGCCATAGGTTCCCTACCCCTGATTTAGAACCATGATTGCCCAGGCCTAATAATAAGAACTGTGCCTATTAGACTATTTTCCTACTGCCATCTAAACCAGCACTGCCATTTTCTCCAGTGAATCACATTTCCTCATACTGTATCAAAATATAATAATCTCAGTTTGGGCATCTTGGCTTCTAGTAAGAATTCAGGTTTGATTTACTCTTTTTTTTTTTAAAAAAAAAAATTTTTATTGTGCAGTTTTTCCAAATTTGCAGTGATACAAACAAAAGAGAGAAGCGCACTCAGAAGAAAAAGTAATAAAAGAAAAGAATAAAAGAAAAAAAGAGAAAAAAAGAAGAAAAAAAACAGAGAGAAAAAAAAGATATACAAAATGTGCGAATACCCGGTCCCTCTGAGTTACAGAGTTACAAAGTTGTGGTTTGATTTACTCTTAAGAACCATTCATTTGTCCCTTTTGTAGTTCAAGCTAGAAGCAGAACTCTGCTCGAATCCCCTATTTGAAATTAGATCTATAGTATAAATATGTACTATAGTTTGAGTTAACATCTGTTATTTTAGAAGCATGGCCTTCTGCTTCAAGATGAAATCCTAATCGTAATATTATGAATGTATTATTTTTTATTATGATGTTTATTTACACCCCGCTTTTTCTCTCCACAAGGAGACTCTGACACCTTCACAGTTACATGTTTCAGTGGCATTTTTCTTTCCACGGTTAAACCTTGCAATATTTTGATAGTGGCATATTCATTGTGCCCGACTCACCACCTGTGCATTCAATCCACCATGGATTCAAATGTATATTTGAATCTGTGGTGGTGACCACGCCACTTGCCTGCTTCTACCATTGAGGTGGTGGGGTTCCTTGTATGAAACCTGAAGGAATTTGGCATTCCAGAGCTTTCTGCAATGACTTCTGTTGTATGTCATTTTTAATAGGGACTTGAGTGTGCATGCTTTTGATATCTTTGGGGAATCCTGGAACCAATTCTTTGTTGATACTGTTAATACCGCTGTATTTTTTTTTTTTGCATGCTCAACTGTTCTTTTATAGTAGCATGCTGTAATTTTTAAAACTGTGCAGACATATAAGTGTAATGCATGTATAAATGTAGAAGGATTGATCTGTATTCTTGAAAATGATGCTATTCTGCAAATATTTGTGGTTATACAAATGTACTTCCCTTTTAAAACTTCCCTTCTTTTTCTTTTGAAGCCTGGAGAGAGAATTTTGATTTCAATAACATGGACACCATTGGAAGGTGGCAAAATACGGGAGCTTGTAACATTTATTGTAAATGGTGTTGTCAAACATCAAGCAGTTCTTCTGGGCACTGCTGAGCAACCAGTTAAGAAAAAGGTAAGATTTTTGAATGTTGCTCAGTTATGTGCTTCAGCTTGCAAAGTATATGTCCAATATAATAATGCCATAGTTGACTGAAAAGCCCCTTTCTGTCAATCAGTAATAAGATTGTGTGCAGTGAATGCCTGGAGCTGCAGGACTCTGTCCATGGTATGCTTTAGTTATGGAAGCAGGATTTCCATAGATCTGTATTAGGCCTGTTTTCGAACTTCGGATACATCCGAAATTCAGATGTAATTCGGATGTTTTTGACTTTTGAAGCAATTCTGAAGAGAGTTAAGGAAACAGGAAGTGGACTTGCCATTTCAAAGTCTCCATCGCCATATTCAGATAGGGCTCGTATGTCATTTCCGCCCTTCTCTATTTTTGCCCCATTGTGTTTAAAATGTTTGTTAATGTGTTAAATGTGTTCAATATTTTGTACCAGTGTGGCTAGTTTTGTCAATGTTAGTGCTCAAACACGGAGGGAAAGGAAATCCCCCGAGTTTTGACTGTCCCTTCTGCAGGTTTCCGCGCATTGTGCAATCGTGGATGCCATTAACGAAAAAAGCCCCTAAATAATTCAGAAGTCTATCAGATATGACGTGCCAGCGCCCCCTACATCCGAATCGACCTTTGAAGCAGTTTTTTCCGTGATAAAACAGGCCTAATCAGTATACTTTCCTGACTTTAAGAATAAAGACCATTTTGAACAAGTTCCAATTATTCAAAAGTGTTGAAAAAGACAATATGTGTTGCACCGTAGACTGGAAAGACCCCTCAGTAAACCACTTGAGACTGGCCACGTTTAAATGCTTTATCTATTATATAAATGGGTTCACGTCATGTGATGTATACCTCAAACAAAGAAACCTTACAACGCAGAAAAACAATACTTGCCAACAGAAATAGGCCTCAAGCAAGGTACGTTTGAAGCAAAGAAACTTTCCCCCCCAAAACCTAAAAGGCCCCCAAAACGAGTAAAAATAAAACTACATTTCCCAGCATCCTCCGGGGCAGCCAAAGACTCACCCAGCCTCTACATTCTGATTGGCTGCCAATAAGGGCGGATTTGCATAACTGCTGCACTAGCCAGCCAACATGAAAATTCCGATCCTTAATAAACTGCCAAAACAAAATAAGGAAAAGGCCTCAGCCAATCCCCAACACAAACACCCAAATCACTTCCAACCGAAAATTTACACCCCAAAAAAACACAGACCACGCCCAAAATTGACAGTAAGGCTTCATTAACTTGATTTCCCTAACTAGCCCTCACTTACTGGGAAGCTGTTTACGCTCTAAATTGACAGTAAGACTTCATTAACTTGATTTCCCTAACTAGGCCTCACTTACTGGGAAGCTGTTTACGCTCTGAATTGACAGTAAGGCTTCATTAACTTGATTTCCCTAACTAGCCCTCACTTACTGGGAAGCTGTTTACGCTCTAAATTGACAGTAAGACTTCATTAACTTGATTTCCTAACTAGGCCTCACTTACTGGGAAGCTGTTTACGCTCTGAATTGACAGTAAGGCTTCATTAACTTGATTTCCCTAACTAGCCCTCACTTACTGGGAAGCTGTTTACGCTCTAAATTGACAGTAAGACTTCATTAACTTGATTTCCCTAACTAGGCCTCACTTACTGGGAAGCTGTTTACGCTCTGAATTGACAGTAAGGCTTCATTAACTTGATTCTCCCGACTAGGCCTCAGCTCATTGCATATTGTGTATGGCCTGAATTGACAGTAAGGCTTCATTAACTTGCTGTTCCTAACTAGGCCTCAGCTCATGGGACATTGTGTATGGCTTGAATTTACAGTAACCTACCTTGGCACACAGAGCCCCGACCATGCATGATGGGACTTGAAGTACCACCATGGAAAATGGGATTTGTAGTACTTCAAAACCCATCATTCCCCACAGACCACTGTGGCCCAGAACCAAGACCAATAAAGACCCAACTTGGCACACCATGCCCCCCATGACCCACACTCCATCCAACTGCAGTTTAGAGGAGGGCACACCGTGGATGATTGGACTTTCTCGCATCTCCTAAAAAGGGCACAGCAACGCGTGCCGGGTACAGCTAGTTTAGAATAAATGAATAAAGTAAAGAGGCTAGGATTATAGTCTATTAATGCCCTCAGGCAGCAATAGATAGCAGCAAATTGTCCAATAAAGCAGGATAGCAAGATTATAGTCCTTTGGCAAACAGGAACAAAAGTAAAGAGAATCTTCTTGCCCCAACGGGCTAATCCAGGAAAGTTAAGTTCTTGGCACAAGGCTTGGCAAACAATGTTCTAGGCAGGCCCAATGACCAGGCAAGGTTCCGTGAAGACTTGGCTTGGAGTTCTGAACGCTGGTGAAAGATGCTTCCATCTCTGAGACCTGGCTTAAGTAGGTCTCATGGGCTTTGATGTTACGACGCACAAAGATGTCGGACTGGGTTCTCATAACAGTTCTCCAGCTGGGCTTTCTCGGGCCTTTCACATGGGAATGGTATGTGATCCCAATTAGCAGTAGCACCTGGGCAAAAGGGAGTCGCCCCATCTCTGCTTATCGGGCCGAGAGGGAGCTGAGCTCCACTTGTCCTTGAACAATGAATGAACTGGGAGACTTTGCAAAAGCTGCCTAGCTGCGGCTTGTCTTTGGGCCTAGCAGGCCTGACTGGAATAACATGGCTTCTGTCTGGTTTGACCAAGGAAACAGGTTGGGGACCAGGCTGGGGTGTGACAGTATGACTGCATATGCAAATATTTCTATATAAGAGGTCATTGCACATTGCAGCCAATTGCTATGTTTAGTCACTTTTACATTACAAGATTGCATCAAAACTGATGGGGAAAATGGTAGCAATATTGCTTAGCAATTTTACTTACAGAAGATGAGACAGATTGAGGTGCCTAAGGCATGTATTCATCATTATTTGTATTTGTATCATTTTCAGAGGAGTCTCTGGGAGAGTATTAAAAAGGGAACACCAGTGCAACAGTCACATTGCAGGAAAAGACCGCCCATTATTAAAAATGTTAATATAACATTTCAAATGTCTGAAAAAAGAGATGGTGAGAGAAGCCCGCTTCAGTCCTGTGAAAACCTAGAAGTGAACAAAGGCAGCACATCACCTAAAAGGGATTCCTTAATCCTTTTGGAAAACAATCTCTCGCTCTCCCCAATAAATCCTGTCCTGCAAGAAAACCAGCATGCCACTTATGCTCCTTTCCCAGTGAGAAGATCAACTACACATTCTTTTATTGGTACAGCATCATGTGATAAATTACTAAAGGATGTAGAAGAAACATGTACTATTGTCTCCTTTCGTGATTATGCTGTGGAAACTAAATGGAAAATTCCAGATAATATTAGCTCAATAGAAGAACATTATTCTAATGCACAGTCGGTTTGCACTCCAGAGCAAAGACTGTATGTTCCTTTAAATCACAGGAGGATTTTAAGCCCTGATTCCTTTGTAAACAACAGCTATGAATTTACCGAAGAACCGTGTACAAGGAAAATTATTTCACCTGATCAGTTTTTAAAAGAAAATCAGGTGGTTTTTCAGCCACTTTTGCAACAACATAAACCCATGCCCCCTTCATCAGATGTCAAGTCTTGTATGTCAAGTCCAGATTATCCAATACAGAAAGGAAAGACACAGGCAGTATTTTTTCCTGGGCTTAGTGATAGAAAATACAGGATTCCGGATAAACAAATTGCCACCAAGTTGAGAGAATCAGGAAAAGATCAATCTTGTCTCCAGAAAGAACGGCCTAAAAAAAAGCCAATACTTTCCAACACTGTTACCAAATGTAAGGCAGATCCGGCCAAGAGAAAAGAAGCAGAGGCACAATTGAATCCAAAATCGAGACGATGTCTTTCTAATGTACTACAGAAATCGTTGGATATAGGTCCAGAAAATGTAAAACCGGAAATATTACCAAGGCCTCCTGTTATAGAGCCCCATGGCCATAAAAGAAAAAGTGGAGAATATTCAACAGACAGTAATAATGGAAACGAAGCATACGAGGAAAAAAACAAAAGAAAAAGAGTTCTGATGGCTTGTGTAGAAAATGAAAATCAGGCCACTTTGCAAACATTAGTTTGCAAATCGGTGAACAGAGAGAAACAACGGAAAAAGAGAACTGGTAAGTTAGCTTTCTTGTTTTTTGATACATGAAAATATTTTGTCATAGTATGTTGCCTGTGTATGTGTGTTCGTAGGTTGAATGTCTTTTATCTAAAATGCTTATTACCAGAAGTATTTTCGATTTCAGATTCTGGAATCCCAGTGTTTGCATTATGAGATATTTTGGAGATCGAACTAAGTCTTACGAAATTTGTTTATGTTGTACATAAGCCTAATACACATAGCTTGAAGATATGCATTTTTAACTCCCCCAAAGAGGTCATGTACACTGAACCTTCAGAAAACAAGAAAATATCCATATGGACATTTTTGAATTTTTGGAATATTTCAGATTTTGTAATTTTGGATAAGGGATGTTCAATATATATATACAGTATATATAGTAATAAATGATTTCCCCAAACAATGGGTGATTCGTTGCTTTCATTTGGCATGTAATAGTAATGTTATAAACGAACTGAGGTGAATTTTTTGAAATGTTTGCGCTATTGCTTAGTCCTGTCACAGTGGCCTTGTACTATTTCTATCAAATTATTTCTCTTGAAGTTGTAGCAAAGAAAACACAGAGTAAACTAGAAAGAACTGATACTGTTGATAGGTTTACCCTCACTCTCCAGCACAAATAACCTGTTACAAATTGTACAAAATGATTTGAATAAGGAGAGTTTTCTTCTCGTGCAGGCACAATTTATTTTTCTCAGCTTGTCTCAGAGATAAAAGATTGATCTCTTAGAGAACTAGGTGGCACCTACAAAATATTCATTGTAGGCCTATTAAATCATGCTTCTAAATGTTTCTAAAGTACTTGCAAAACTAAAATTCTGGGGGTTAAAACTAGATGGTGCTGGTGCTTTGCTGCTACAGTGTTGCTAAAGTTTCGTTGGTGAGCATTTCACCACCAGAACTTTAGCAACACTATAGAAACAAAGTACCAGCGCCACCTAGTGTTCACCACCAGAATTTTAATTTTGTAAGTACTTTAGAAACATTTAGAAGGGAGGGGAAAACCCTGATTTACCCCCCCACAACCAGTACCCAGGGAAATCCTGCCTACCTCAACCAACTCCGAGGTGGCTCCGAGAAGCATGATTTAACAAGGTTAATTCACTGGCTACAGTAGCCATCGAAATATTTCATGTGTGAGGAGAAAAGCTGAGTATCTTCATATAGGAACAAGAGTTCATGGACACAATCATTTAAGAGGTGCTCTGTGTTAACAACGGGGAGAAAGTTTCCATAGAAGAAACAGTAGGATAAACTAGGGAATCGGTGAGGGTCTATGGGCTCATGGGAGTGGGAATCTTTTTTCTTGAGGAAGATGATAGCATAATTATGAATTACTAGCATGATTTTTTCCACTTTGGTCTTTTCTGTGACTAGTGTTCTGAACAGCATTCATTTTTTGAATTTTCAGATTCCTCATCCCAAAAATTCAGGACTACGGGAAGAACTAGAAAAGTAGTTCCTATTGCACAATCTCAGCTGATCTTTGTGAAACCTTTAAAAACAGGTGACAGTGAATTATTGATGCTTTACATTCTCCAAGAGAAAGAAAAGCATACTGTATTTGAACAAATTAAAACTCCATGTTTGCTGGGTTTTCTCTGAAAGGACTTCATGTGGCTATTTTCTAAAACACTATTTTATTTATTTTTATTTATTTTTATTTACCATATTTCTAACCTGTCCTTCTCAACCCCAGAAGGGGGACTCAGGGCGGCTTACATTCAACCCCATTAAAAGGCTATTTCAACAATACAATAAAATCACAGCATAAACATATTTATTATTCCATTTTATATACCGCTCCATTCCCATAGGCTCGGGGCAGTTCACACAATGAACATATGCAGTAGAAACATAATAAAACAACGATTAAACATCAATAAAACCACAATAAAACACAGTATCATGATAAAAACAACATAATTAAAATTAAGTCATCATTAAACCAGCCTCATCAGTCTTCACGCCAATCCAGTTTGTCCCTTAAGGCAGTGTTTCCCAACCAGTATGCCGTGGCACACTAGTGTGCCTTGAGTGATCATCAGGTGTGCCATGGGAAATTGGAACCTCCAGTACCCTTTCTTCTCCCTCCTGCCGAACGCTTTTTCCTCTCCACTTGGGCTCCCTTCTTCCCAGCCTCGCTCTGCTCGCTTTGCTCTGGGGCGAGTCTGTGCAGTAGTGCCCTCACGGGTCACGTCTTCCTCCCTCCCCCTCCCATCCCCTCCTGAACACGCTCACGCTGCCCCATTTTGGTTGGTGGTGTGCCCCAGGATTTTGTAAATGTAAAAAATGTGCCGCGGCTCAAAAAAGGTTGAAAAACACTGCCTTAAGGTGCTGATTGCATTTATTGACCAAACGCCTGGTTCCACAGCCATGCCTTTACTTTCTTTCGGAAAGTTAGGAGGGAAGAGATCGATCTTATCTCTGTTGGGAATGTGTTCCATAGGCGGGGAGCCACCGCCTAGAAGACCCTGTCCCTTGTCCCCGCCAGGCGCATTTGAGCTGTAGACGGGAGCGAGAGCAGGACCTCCCCGGATGATCTTAAATTTTGAGGTGGGACATAGGGGTGGATGCGTTCGGGCAAGTAAGCTGGGCCAGAACCGTTTAGAGCTTTATAGGTCAACACCTGCACTTTGAATTGGGCTCGGAGATGGACCGGCAGCCAGTGGAGCTGACATAATGGGGGTGGTATGTTCCCTGTATGTTGCCCCCGTTAGTAATCTGGCTGCCGACAGTTGTACTAGTTGGGGTCTCTGAACCGTCTTCAAAGGCAGCCCCACGTAGAGCCCCACGTAGAGCCTTCTTCAAAGGTAGCCCCACGTATTCTATTTTGCAGTTGGCAAAATGTGTATTTTGAGAGCCTATGTGATGTAGTGATTTTAGTGTTGGACTAGTGACTGAAGACTAGGGTTTGAATCCCCACTGAGACATGAAACTGACTGCATCATTTTGGATAAGTCTCGCACTCTGAACAAAAGGGTTGCCCTGAATTGGAAATGGCATGAAGCCGCACAACAGCAACAACAAAATGTTTCATAAGGGATCTTTGAAGGTACATAATATCCTACATGACCAATTTCTCTTCAGTTGTTCACAATACTGGCACAGTATTTCAAAACAGTTATATATTTAATCGATTCTCAAACTCCTCATTCCTGTATAGAGCAGATTCTGACAGAGGTTCTCAACCTTTGGTCCTCCAAACGTTTGGCACTTCAGTTCCCAGAATTCCTGTACACTGACCTCTGACTGACCTCGGGGACATTTGGAGGACCAAAGGCTGAGAATCACTAGTAGAATACAGTCAATGAGAGACAAATCTGAGTTGACAATTATTGCAGAGTGGGAAGGCGAGGGCACAGGGCCCAATAAAGCGAACAACTCTATTACCTGAGATATAAAAATATAGTTGTTTGATGGTCTCCATCAGTGTCCCTCCATTTGAATGTGTCGAATATGAATTTGTTTTTCTGAACTGATGTTGAAAAATCTGCTATTGTAGAAGAGAGAACTTGATTTAGACAGAAAATTAATAGGACTTGTAATTATTTTAAAAGATACTCCCAGGCATCCAATGCCTTTTGCGGCGAAGAACATGTTTTTTGATGAACGCTGGAAAGAGAAACAGCAACGAGGGTTTACTTGGTGGCTGAATTTTATACTTACTCCTGATGACTTTACTGTTAAAACAGACATTTCACAAGGTAAGATTACTATACGCTATACAGAGTCTGAAAGTTTTAAGAAGGTATATACTTGTTTACAGGCATTTTGTATGCATGGCTTTGAAGGGACCAATTTGTTTTCTGCTGCTCCATAGACATGGAGCAATGAGTTCAAACTGCAGGAAAAAAAACGTTACCTAAACATTAGGAAGAACTTTCTGATAGTTAACAGTGTTCAACAGTGGGAAAAGGTGATTCAGAGTGGAGTCTCCTCTCAAGGTTTTTAAACAGACTGGGTGGCCATCTGACGGGAATGCTTTGATTATGTGTTCCTGCATGGCAAGGGTTTGGACTAATGCAGGGCTGCCCAACTGGCGGCCCGGGGGCCGTATACGCCCCAGCCCCTTCCCTACGGCCCCCTAAGCTTTTTAATAAAAAAAAAAATAAAATAAAAATATTTTTAAAAGTTACCCACTTCCGGGTTTCGGAGCAAGTATCGCGAGACTACGGAAGCCACACGGAATTTTGCTCTCAACGCGAAATCTCGCCTGCGTTGAGCGAAATCCTGTGTGGCTTCCGTAGTCTCGCGATACTCCTGTTGCCGAAATCTCGGCTACTTAATCCCTGCGGCCCATGCAGACGTGATTTGTACCTTCCCGGCTGCTGCCTTGCTCGGTCGTCGCCTCTGCTCGTGGTCCGGCTGCTCCTGGATCCCGCGCGTTTGGAAAGGTAGGCTAACCTTTATGTTATTATGTAATTGTGTATTTGAATGCCCCCCTGCATTTAATGTTAGTAAAATATTATATTTAATTGTATGGATGGCCCTTTTGAATGCCCCCTGCATTTAATGTTAGTAAAATATTATATTTAATTGTATGGATGGCCCTTTTGAATGCCCCCTGCATTTAATGTTAGTAAAATATTATATTTAATTGTATGGATGGCCCTTTTGAATGCCCCCCCTGCATTTAATGTTAGTAAAATATTATATTTAATTGTATGGATGGCCCTTTTGAATGCCCCCTGCATTTAATGTTAGTAAAATATTATATTTATTTTATAATTAATAATGCAACTAGGAATTGTAAGTAAATTAAAGCCGGGGGAGGGGCGGGGCGAGGGCGGAGCCCGGGCGGGGGCGGAGCCGGGGGCAGACCCTAAGGCCCCCCAGGTCATCAGTGACCGGAATTCAGGCCCCTGGGCCGGTAGAAGTTGGACAGCCCCGGACTAATGTATGGCACTTGTTGTCTCTTCCAACTCTAATTCTTGTACTTAAAAACTTTCCAATAATGAGCTGGGGAGCTCCCTTTATATGTCTTATATGTCTGTCTTCCCCGGAAGTGCTTATCAAGGAGATTTCCCTGGTCCTGTCCCTGATGAAATTCCAATTACATCTGAAGACTTTTTTCTTACTCCAATAGGCATTTAGCTACTTGACTTATTATTATTATTATTATTATTATTCCTCTAGAATGCTTATTTGGAATTCGTTTATGAAATGGTTATCTAATGCCTCATGCCAGTTTTGATTTGTTTTATTTCTAATAAACTGATTCTAGGACATTCTGTGTATTGTTTTTGCAGTTGGTTTTTTTTTTTTTGAGAAAAAAATTGAAGCAATTACAAAGCAGGCAATATACATTATTTGTACACTCCATGGTATAAATATTATGGAGAAAAAAAGTCAAGATCAGCAACAATGACAATTCCGGAGTAGTTACTAGGGCTGTTTCCGAAGGCAAGAAAATGCTTCATTTTTGGAATTGGATGTTGATTTTGTTCAAAAATTAGATCTGATTGACTTTCGAATTTTTTGAAATTTTTTCGGAATTGATTCGGAAGTATTTCTGAAATTTGAAAGTCTTCAAAAATGGCGTCCGCCTTAAAAAATGGCCCAAAAAATCAGCAGAAGGGAGAGTCAGCTGTTAGCCATCAGCCAATGAGCAATTAGCAAGACAATTCGGAAATGACATCCGAAATTCGGAATTTCAAACAAATTCGGAAATGCAACACCACTCCCTGTTTGGAAGGCAGTGATCGGAAGTCACTTCAAAAGTCGGAAGTAGGAAAAAAACTTACGAAATTCGGAAGTATCCGAAATTCAGAAACAGCCCTAGTAGTTACTATTTGAAGTGGAGGGAAAGGGAAGTTGGATGATAAATTGAGGGAACTCCTAGTCATAGAACAGATTTCAGTCTGCTTTAAAGGGACACGTCCATACATTTATTGATTATTGTAGATATATTCGGGAAAGTAGCATAAGTAAAAAGAATACAACCCTTGCATCCAATGTAAATGTTTTCTAAAGTAGGAGAGTACCGTAAAAACAATTATTATTTGAAAATAGAGGTAAGATAAAGGTTATTAATTTATACCACATTTTTCACACAGTTCATTATAAGTCAAGGTACAAAATGTCCAAGCAATAAACCATAAAAGGCATAATATAACACAAAAATAAAATAAGCCCATTCGATTATTGCATTTTGATATACTGCTTCATTTAAGCCAGCATTTGGATTCATATGGGTAGAGTTTTAAACTGAATAGCATGGGTATAACACTCAGCTTTCTATTTAATAGGTCTGGTTGAACCATGGTTCTAAATGCTTCAAAAGTACTTACAAAACAAAAGTTCTGGTGGTGAACATTGCAAAACTCTTATCAAAATTTCAATATTATTTCATTATTGGTGATTTTTAAGACAGAACCAATTAAAAACTGCTATTTTTAACAAAATTTTGAAAGTTTTGTTAGATTTCTGAAATGTTCACTACCAGAACTTTTGTTTTGTAAGTACTTTTGAATCATTTAGAACCATGGATCAACAGGCCTAGTATTTAATTAGATTTCTTTCTTATTAGTACCACTACTCCTTGTCTAGCTAAAACTAGTGCAAGTATGCTTCTAAATGTGGCTTACTTGCTGTATCTTGTGTTTGTGCTGAGCCTTTGTTATCCTAGGTTATAATATGATATGATATAATCTATATATATAAAGGAAGACCCGTCATCGAACGACCGTCCTAGGAAGAGAAACCTTACAAGGCAGAGACACCAAACTTGCCAACAAAAATAGGCCTCAGGCAAGGAAGGTTTTTAGCAAAGAAACTTTCCCCCCAAAACCTAGAAGGCCCCCAAAACAATAATTTTAAAAAACTACATTTCCCAGCGTCCTCTGCGGCCGCCAGCGAATCCCATTGGCCAACATCGGCCCACACAAAATTCAGGGAGCCTGAGTTCCCATAGTAACGGTGGGCAGAGCCAGGCAAGGCTAGATTAGAATGCTGGGTGATTTGAGTTTAGTCAGTTGGTGTTTGTGGGTTAAACTGCCAAGGCCAAGCTCTAGGAGGGAGCAGGTTCCCACACTCGGGAAACACAATCCAAAAGACCAAGCCAGCAAAAAATACCACACAACGCCAATATGCAGAAGATACACAACTATGTGCACAGAGCACATACATACCACTCACAGGACAAAAGACACCCACTTTACAAAGACCACACCCACAACATGACAGCCACACAACTCGCAATGCCTACCTCTACAGACCCACAACACAACAGACACACAACACACACAACGCATACATACCACTGCTACACAGTACAACCAACTAACACAGGAGGACATAACAACTACCAGGAGGACATAACACTAACACAAATAGGGCACCAGGGACACAGGCACCACTGACAAACACATACCGGCAGAATAACAAAAACTTGCAAAAAATACCCAATCCTGCAACACAAAAACCCACCCCAACCAAAATTCACAACAAACACCACTGGCAAAAGCAACACCCCCTCCACATCACAACCAGCGCACAGTCAGACTGAGACAACTATGTCACCACAGCACACACAAAATACACCCCACAAATACCTGACAACTTCCCCAACACAAAACCCAGGACTGCACTCACTACTCACCACCACACACACCTCCAAATACACACACGTCCCAGGCACAATACTCCAGCAATTCCTACCCGCACAACACAATTTCCTGTCACAACCCATCCCCCCAACCTTATGGGACCCCGCACACACAACACCTACCACCACCACAAACAAAAACCAACTCCACCTATACTCCAACCACAACACAACACTGTACTGATACTCTACAAACACACACAAACACTCAAAATACCCCACCCACACAAGCATCAACCTCTACATCAACACAGCAGATGGAAAGACAAAAAACATTGTATATCCACAAGCTCTGCAGAATGCCAGCAACACCACACACCGACAACTCCCCAGGACTTCAACATCCCACACACCAGAACAACCCACAACGACACAGCCATGACCCCACCAAGACCATAAGTAACATCAATTCCAACCCTTACATACTCAGACCTTCTCGCATTTCCTAAATAGGGCACAGCAACGCGTGCCGGGTACAGCTAGTATAATATAATGAGGTCTTATGACACAGATTGGATATAAATATTCAATGGCATAAATGATGTACACTTGAAATATTTCTTAATTTACCCTTTAACTTATTGTGATGTAACGTTGTTACTGTTTGCATAGTGCTCAGATGGCAATGTGCCAATGGTCACTGAATATTTTGCCACTAAATAAGTTACAATCAGTTATGTACCTTCCCTAATGAATTTTTTTTAAAAAACCATTCTACAGAAAGCTACTAGCAAATAATGTTGTTCTAGATCAGTGTTTCCCAACACTTTTTACATTTGCAAAATCCTGGGGCACGTCACCAACCAAAATGACACTCTAACACAGTAATACATAGAGTTAATATGTTTTAAAAATTTATTTATACACTCAGTGTGAAACCCGGGCCTGTTTTGATGAACTCAACATAGATATCCTGGCAGGAATGGCAGAAAGACACAAACTTCCCACACGGAACTCCCATAACCAAGAGAAAATACTATAAGAGTTTGGTGGGCATTCACCTTGAGTTTTGGAGTTGTAGTTCACCTATATCCAGAGAGCACTGTGGACTAAAACAATGTTGGATCAGGACCAAACTTGGCATGAATACTCAATATGCCCAAATATGAACACACATGGCGTTCAGGGGAAATAGACCTTGTAGTTGCTGGGATTTATAGTTCCCCAACAATCAAAGAGCATTCTGAACCCCACCAATTATACAACTGGGCCAAACTTCCCACACAGAACCCACAGGAGGCAAGAGGAGGTCACTGCTTGGGGAAAGGGAGGTGGGCCTTCCCAATGCATGGAGAGGGAGAGACCAAATAGACAACGGGTGGGGGGCGGGGGATGTTTGTAATTTTGTGCCTTTTTCGAGGTAAGTTTCTAAGTGTTTTTATACTTCAACACACTAGACTCTCCCCCCCCCCCCCTTCCTGGAGGTTCCAATTTCCCACGGCACACCTGATGATTGCTCACGGCACACTAGTGTGCCCCGACACACTGGTTGGGAAACACTGTTCTAGATAACTCGAGACAGTGAACCAAACTACTTTCTAAGGCAGTCTTTCTCAACCAGTGTGCCGTGGCACACTAGTGTGCCGTGACGGACCTCCTGCTGTGCCGCGAGAAAAGCTCTCTGCCCCCCTTCCTCCCCCCCCTCCTGCCGAACTCCTGCTGCTTGGGGGAGGAGGAAGGGTTGGGCAGTGGCGAAGAAAAAGAAGAAGGGACGGGGCGCCACCTCCTTCGGCCGTTTCCCCAGCCAGCCTCCAATCCGCCATGACTCCCACCATGAATCTCGCCCCTCGCTCGCTGAAGCCGCGTGGAGGAGAAGCCCCGCCCACTGAAGCCCGTCCACCGCTCATGCTCCTCCTCTGTAGGAGAGCTGAAGCTGGGGGGAGGGGGCGGGGCATGGTGCGGCCTGTAGGAGAGCTGAAGCTGGGGGGAGGGGCGGGGCATGGCACGGCCTGGCTCTGCCCCCTCCCCCGGCTTCGGCACTCCCAGCAGCTGCTCCAGCCTTGAGGGGACAGTGCCAAGCCAGCATTGTGCTGGCTCTGGCGCTGCTGGCTTGGCACTGCCCCTCAAGGCTGGAGCAGCTGCTGGGAGAGGTGAAGCCGGAGGTAGGGGCGGGGCATGGCGCAGCCAGGCTCCGCCCCCCCCGGCTTCAGCACTCCCAGCAGCTGCTCCCAGCAGGCCACCAACCCCCAGCCGTTCTTTACTGTGTTAGAGTGTCATTTTGTGTCATTTTGGTTGGTGGTGTGCCCCCGGATTTTTTTAATGTTAAAAGTGTGCCGCGGCTCAAAAAATGTTGGGAAACACTGTTCTAAGGTGATGAAATGTACTATTTAAACACACGCAATTGCTTTTTCTTCATTAGTCAATGCGGCATCTCTCACATTGGGAACCGAGTGTAATCATAAATCCAGTCTTCCTAAAGCACCAACGAAAGAGGAAGCATCCCTAAGAGCCTATACTGCCCGGTGCAAATTAAACAGACTTCGTAGATCAGCTTGTCGCTTGTTTACCTGTGATGTGATGGTGAAAGCAATCAAAAGACTGGAAATTGAAATCGAAGCAAAACGCTTGCTGGTTCGAAAGGACAGACATCTCTGGAAGGATATTGGTGAGAATGTTACACTGCTACAAATTTTGTAACTTCTGTTTAGAAAGAAAATTAAGCTGCAATGTTACATATTGTGTATATAACGTGGTGAGGGTTATAAGTGTATGCATTTAAAATGGTTAGATGTTCACTATAGCCTTAAAAACAGTAAATTTGCACTATCCTATCTATTTTCTCATGTTCTTCTTTCTGTGTTCATGGTAGGAGAACGGCAGAAAATCCTCAATTGGCTTTTGTGCTACAACCCACTATGGCTGCGCATTGGTCTGGAAGTAAGTATATTTTTCTAATGTTAAAATATTCTTCAAGCAGTCTCTAGAAGGTTCAAATGTTTACCTGACATGTTTTCCTTCCACATGTGCATATTGTCAATTTTGAAAACAATGTTGCTTAAACACATAGAACTGTTTATCTGATGTGCAAACTTATCCCTATTCTTTCCATATTATTTCTGTCTCTGGGACCAAATTTGTTGAGGAGGGAGCGCATTGCCTTAATTAATGGAGGTATAGCTGGATTAAAATACTGTGCACTGCAATTGAAGGGAAATATTGGCAACTAAATATTGGGCAACTAAAATGATTGATGGTCTGGAGAACAGGCCCTATCAGGAGCGGCTTAAAGAGCTGGGCATGTTTAGCCTGCAGAAGAAAATGCTGACAGGAGACATGATGGCCGTGTATAAATAGGTAAGGGAAAGTCATAGGGAGGGGGGAGCAGGCTTGTTTTCTGCTGTCCCGAACCAGTGGCTTCAAAATACAGGGAAGGAGATTCCACCTGAACACTAGAAAGAACTTCCTAACTGTGAGAGCTGTTCAGCAGTGGAACTCTCTGCCCCTGAGTGTGGTGGAGGCTCCTTCTTTGGAAACTTTTAAACAGGCTGAGTATCCATCTGTCAAGAGCGCTTTGAGTTTGATTTTCCTGCTTCTTGGCAGTGCGTTGGACTGGATGGCCCACAATGTCACTTGCTTTTTTAAAAAATAAGGTTTTCATCTGTATATATAATAAAATTGAATGTTTGTATGTATGTGTGTGTGTGTGTTTGTGGATATGTGCCAGCTTTCGGATTGGTTGCTACTGTGGAATTATTTGCATAATGCCTCTGATTGGCCAGCACCATGAACATTCCGTCACTCTCAAGTGGCAGAGGGGGGTAAGGAAAAGCCCTGAGGCAGTCAGACATGGTGGGAGTTTCAGGCCAAAACACTTTGCGGCCCCCAAAAATGACAGAACAAGACCAAACTTGGCACACAGAACCCCCAAGACCCACTCTACATCCTGGTGCCGTTTGAGGGAGGATGGACCATGGATGACGGGATTTGCAGTACTTAAACTCACTTCCTTACAGCACTGTGGCCCACACCAATGACGGATCAGAACCAAGCTTGGCACACAAATCCCCCATGACCCACTTTACATCCTGGTGCAGTTTAGGGCAGGATGGGCCACAAATGATGGGATTTGCAGTACCTTCACCCGATTCACTTCCCACAGACCACTGCAGCCCCTACAAATCACAGACCAGGCCCAAAGTTGCTACACAGAGTACTCATGACCCACTCTACATCCTGCTGCAGTTCTAAGGGGGATGGACCAGGGATTATGGGTCTTGCAGTACCTTCACTCACTTACTGAAACCACTGCGACCCTCATCCAATGACCAATACAGACCAAACTTGGCACACAGAGCCCCCATGAACCACTCAACATCCTGGTGCAGTTCGGAGGATGGTGGACCACGGATTATGGGACTTGAAGTACCTTTACTCATTTCCCGAGACTGCTGCGACCCTCATCCAATGACTGATCAAGACCAAACTTGGCACACAGAGCCCCCATGACTCACTCTACATCCTGGTGCAGTTTGGAGGAGGGTGGTCCATGGATGATGGGACTTCAAGTACCTTCACTCACTTCCTGAGACCACTGCGAGCCAAATAAACAAATGATAAGGACTCACATTGGCACACAATACCTTTCTCAAATAACCTGGGCAGGGCCGGGTCCCCAAGCTAGTATTACGATAAAAAGAGGGGGAACAATTCTGAGGTATAGACATGTAGGAAAAGGGATAGAAGGGGAAAGAAAAATAGAAGGTGAAGATTTAGGGCAGGGGTTGGAACCTATGGCTCGTGAGCCAAGTGTGGCTCTTTTGATGATTATATCTGGCTCGCAGATTTCGGCTTTTCAGATAAGACCAATGCTGGAGCAATCCCCAAACCATACGTGCAAGAAAGCGGTGTATAAATAAAGCCCTACAATGCTCCCAGGCTCTGCGGGAAGGCAGAGAGGAACGGAGTTCACATGAGGCTGCTGCGGAGGACCAAAGCAATCAATCGCTGAATGGGGGTTGGAGGAACGCTCTAGGCAATCTCCGATGTTTGCAGCCCACTTGACCATACAGTCTTTAATTAATTATTTTTCTGTCGACCATTCTAGTAATTTCTTGTATATCTTTGTTATTGTTTTATTTTCAGGTTTCAGGATCGTGTTCCCAAAAAGTCCCTTTGTCCATGAAGCCAAATTTTTTTGGTCTTTTATGTAGAATTCTCTAATTTGTCTGTATCTTGTGCTATCTCTCTTTTTTGGACGGCTTCTTGGGGAGATATCCATTTTGGGGTTTTAATGTCAAATCTTTGTTTATATTTTCCCCTAGATTTTTATGAGTGCTGATCTGATGAAGTGGTTCCTGAAATTCTTTTCAGTTTTTTTTTTCTTTTCATACCATAAATATGAGTGCATAAATATCCAGCTCTTAAGTCGAATCGTTCTAGGTTTATTGTTCTTGGTTTCTTACGGGTGGCCCAATCTTTTATCCAGATTAGGCCTGTTGCTTCATAGTAACTTTTAAAATCTGGTAACCCCAAACCTCCTCTTTTCTTGTCATCAAACAAGTTCATCATCTTTATTCTTGGTTTTTTCCCCAACCAGATATATTTTGATAAGTCTTTATTCCATGTTTTAAAGATTTGGTAATTTCTGATTATCGGCAGATTTTGGAACAAGTATAACATTTTTGGCAAAATGTTCATCTTGATCGCAGATATTCTTCCCTGTAGGGATAGGTTCAAGTGTCTCCAATTTTCAAGGTTTTTTTTTTATCTCCTTCCATTTTGATTCATAGTTGTTTTTTTAGAAGTTGTGAGTTTTTGGGTGTCAAAATAATACCCAGATAATTTACTTTGTTTGTTATTTGGATCCCTGTTTTTCCTTGCAGTTCAATTTGATGTTTTAATAACATTTTTGTTAATATCTTTGTTTTGGATTTGTTAATCTTTGCTGAACTCTTCAATTGTTTCTATCAATTTCTCTATATTTTCTCTCGGGTTTTCCACTATACAGACCATATCATCTGCAAAAGCTTTTATCTTGTATGTATCTTTTCTTATTTTTGTTCCAATTGAGGTATTGTCTTCTCTTATTTTATTCAGTAGGATCTCTAATATCATGATGAAGAGTAATGGTGATAAGGCACATTCTTGTCTTGTCCCTTTTTGTATTTTAATTTTTTTTGTCCTCTTGTCCATTTATAGTTATTGTGGCTTCTTGTGTTGTATAAATAGCTTGTATAGCATTGTTGAAATAGTATCCAGCATCAATTTCTTGAATATTATAGAATTCAAGTTTATATTGTCAAATGCTTTTTCAGTGTCTATGAACAGCAATGCCAATTCTTTGTAGCACAGCAGTTCTCGTTTGTGCCTGGTGGGCAGGGGTCAGGACCTGGGGTCCCATTAGCATTAGAACCAGCAGTGCCAGAACTGGATTCAGAGGATGAGCTAGATGACTGGGGCGAAGGGCAGCAGGGCCTCTTTCGCCCACAGAGAGCTTGGCATGGGAAGAAATGTTGTTTGGCCCTAGCGAAGACATAGATAACCAGGTGCAGATGGATAGCGATTCGGGATCTTACGAACACCCAGGGGGGAGGAATTCTCAGGAGCCTCCAGGGGAAAACATGGAAGAAGGCGCATGGGAAATGGCTAGGGAGGAAAGCTCTCAGGGAGATAGAAACACAGCTGCGGAGAGACAAGGTCGAACTTTGATAGGAGACGGAACATAGCGTCGAGCAGAAGGGAATGGTCAACGAGCATAGACCGGCCGAGGTCCATGAGCAGCGACTGGAGACGAAGAAGCCTAGAGCGTCGAGGACCTCGGCCGAGGGATTAAGTATAGGATCCGTGGGAACGAATCCTCAGTGCTCCGGCCACGTCTCTCCTGGATAGGCGTGAAGCGGAGTGGGATCACGGCTAAGCTAGCCCGTGGTCATCAAGCCTTGCCTTGCCTTGCCTTGTTCCTGATCCGCATGGTTTTGCGGAGCCTTGCCTTGTATCCTGATCCACACGGTTGTGTGGAGCTTTGCTGAACTTTAAGCCTATTTGCCACGTTCCTTGGACATTGTTACTTTCAACCCTTTGGATTGTTCTACTATTCTGTTGGACATTATCTTTGAACTGTTTTTATATTCAATAAACTAGTTAGCCTTCAGTCCGTCTCTGTGTGTGTGATTAAGGGGCCGGTCAAGTCCGTGCATCGTGACATTCTTTTTGATTCTTGGCTTCGTAGTATTCCAATAAATTGAGTATTGTTCTGACATTGTCTTTGATATTGGTAAAAAGCCTATTCCGCCCACGATGTCTCTTCCAACTCTATTATATGCAGTTATTTTTCAATATGATTTTGCTTGTATTCTTGTGGGTGCTTAATATTTTTGAAATTGTATTTGTTGCTCCCATTTTCACAGACTATTTATGGTGAACTGATTGCTTTGGAAAGTAACAGTGACGTAATGGGTTTGGCAATGTTTATACTCAATCGCTTGTTGTGGAATCCAGACATTGCCGCTGAATACAGGCACCCAACTGTGCCTCACCTTTATAGAGAGGGTAACTACCTTTATTTGCTCTAACATAAGTTATTGTTATAGCATGTATCTTTGCATAAAATCTAATATTGTGTGAACTTTTAACAGGTCATGAAGAAGCATTGTCCAGATTTACTCTGAAAAAAATTCTGCTACTTGTTTGTTTTCTTGATCATGCCAAAAGGTCTCGAATTATTGATCACGACCCTTGCCTCTTCTGCAAAAATGCAGAATTCAAGGTATTCCCTTTTAAAAAGTCTTGTTTAGGTTACACTTGTCCGAAATTAGTATAATTGTAACCAAGCTGATATGTTGTATAGCAAAAGCAATAAGGCATTTTGTGGCACTTTGTTATTTAACCATGTTTTAGACAAGTGTTTCTCAACCTTTTTTGAGCCGCGGCACATTTTTTACATTTACAAAATCCTGGGGCACACCACCAACCAAAATGACACTCTAACACAGTAATACATATAGTTAATATGTTTTTTAATGTATTTATACACTCAACGCGAAACCTGGGCCTGTTTTGATGAACACAACATATATATGACTTCCTCTCACATACTTATACATGGCTATCATGTCTTCTCTCAGCCTTCTCTTCTTTAGGCCAAACATGCCCAGCTCTTCAAGCCGCTCCTCTAGACCATTGTGAAATTTCACCCTGAGTGAAAGTTGCTTCCAGTTAACTATGGATGTCATGAAGCTGTTATAAACAGTTCCTTGGGAGGGGGGGTCCCGGGGGAGGCAACTCTCGAAAAATCCAGTAAAATAGTTTTAAAAAAACATTTCCAAGCAGAGAGGCTCAATTTGTTTCCTTCGAAAGCCGTGAATGCTTCAGCCTCCCGATGCTCCCAGGTCCGCTCACTGCCCAATTCACCGACGTGGAGCTTCCGGGTTTGGCTGTTCTCACGGGAAATCCAAGCCAACGCGAAAACGCCAACTCAATCACTTCTGCCCATTGCTCTGCTTTTGCGGAGGGAGGCAGCAAAAGAGGCCACACAGATCTATGAAACATATAGAGTATGGACCCGTGCTGAGTCGAGGCTCCTGAAGGCTTTCTCAAGGCGGGCCTGGCCCTGGCATTTGGCGGAGCCCTTCCTTTGCCTCAGGGAGGATCTTTGGGGAGGGAAAGAGGGAGAAAGAGCTGCTAGGAGGGGGAAGAGTGCCAATTTCCCACGGCACACCTGATGATCGCTCACGGCACACTAGTGTGCCCCGGCACACTGGTTAGGAAACACTGTTTTAGACTAGTGGTTCTCAACCTGTGGGTCCCCAGGTTTTTTGACCTACCACTCTCAGAAATCCCAGCCAGTTTACCAGCTGTTAGGGTTTCTGGGTGTTGAAGGCCAAAACATCTGGGAGCCACAGGTTGAGAACCACTGTTTTAGAGGATTAAATTTCACCTGTGTGTAAGCATGTGATGGAGTGCGCTATAATTCATGACAGCCAGTGTTGCATAAAACAGAATAGATTAGAAATTGTCAGAGAAGGGGGAAATGCAGATTACAGTTTTTCATGTATTGGGAGAAGAATTTTAAGTAGTGATGGGAAGTTGATTATTGCATGTTAATTAAATGAAGAATAGGCAGTTGACAATCTGTTTTTGTTACTTGTGAAGTCTAACCAGAAATATTAATAATACACTGTGTTGTACATGATGGTTACCTATACCTGTGATTGAGTTAAAAATAAACCGAAGAGGTGAGAGTTTTTATCCACATTGTCGCCTAATGCTTGGAGTGTTCCTTAAGAATGCCTTAATACAGTGGTTCTCAACCTGTGGGTCCCCAGGTGTTTTGGCCTACAACTCCCAGAATTCCGAGCCAGTTTATCAGCTGTTAGGGTTTCTGGGAGTTGGAGGCCAAAACATCTGGGGACCCCCAGGTTGAGAACCACTGCCTTAATAGATTGTAGTTCTGCATTTCAACAGTGTTTCATTTCTTTTTTCTGTAGGCTAGCAAAGAGATGTTGCTTGCATTTTCCAGAGATTTTCTAAGTGGAGAAGGTGACCTTTCTCGCCATCTGGGATTTATGGGTTTACCAGTCAGCCATGTACAAACTCCGCTGGATGAATTTGACTTTGCTGTAACAAATCTTTCCACAGATTTGCAATGTGGCATTCGTCTTGTGTAAGTATTGGCTAAATGTTGTTCTTTTAGGATTAGAATAGCTTAAACATAGAATTATTTATTTTATCTTGGACTTTAGTATTTATTTTTTGTTTATTTTATTTTATCTGCTTAATTGCGTTGATTTTATATATGTATTAAAATAAAATTATTATTTAAATAAATAATTTTATTTATAATTTATAATATATTGTAGTATAATATAATATGATATAATATAGTATAATGGCATTGTATAATATTGTGTATGCATATAATATGGATAATGTATACAATATAATACTACTACTAATAAGATATTATAATTGTATATTTACGTTACATGTAATATTACTAATAATATTGCGATATAATTTGTTATAATACAATGTGATATGTAATTGTACTGTGACAATGACATAGTATGTTGTATTTTATACTATAGTATAATATAGTATGGTATAATATATTTTGTATACATATAATATTGATAATGTTGTAATGTAATGCAATATATTATTATTATTAATAATAATAATATGATACTATGAGTCCCTCATTGGAGGTGAGAAGGTCGGGGTACAAAAGTTTTAAATAAATAAGTTTTAAATAAATACTATAACTATATATTTTGTGTTACATGCAATATTACTAATAATATTGCGATATAATTGTTATAGTTCAATGTGATATTGTTATAGCGCAATGTGATATGTAATATTGATGTTGTACTGTGGCAATAATTACAGTTCATTGTATTTGCATTTTGCTTGTGAGCCGTTCTGAGTCCCTTTCGGGGTTGAGAAGGGTGGCATATAAATATCATGAAATAAAATAAATAAACTTATTTCTTTTAACATGTGATTTTCCTATATTTTAGGAGAGCGTTGGAACTTCTGTCATCAGACTGGAGTCTTTCAAAAAAATTAAGAATTCCGGCAATAAGCAGACTTCAGAAACTCTATAATGTCAACCTTGTTCTTCAAGTATTAAAAGATCGTGGGATTAATCTGAATGATGAGTATGGTAAGAACGGAAAAGCCAAAGCCTGTCGTCTTTCCACCCCCAAAATGGGTTCTGAAGCCAAAGATGAAAATGTCATCTGGTGTTGTCTTTTAAAAGTATGAGGCTGTTGGTAATGAATAATCCCTTTGATTAATTTCTAGGTGTAACAATTGATGCAAAGGATATCGTGGGTCGGCATAGAGAGAAAACATTTGCTTTACTCTGGAAAATAGTATTTGCTTTTCAGGTATTTCCCAATATTTTCATTCAATATTGAGCATGTTTAGCATAAGTGTCAGAATGGTTATAATCATAACATCTTCAAAAATGCGTTGCTTTCAACATGATTATAAAATATTATCTATATATATAAAATCCGAGTGGTCGTGGGATGTCGTATATGCACGGCCAAACTAGACCCCCCCAAACACAAATCCCACGACACACATTCCCCCAGACCACGAGGTACAGACATAACACAAAAAAACCCACCTCCCTAACTTGCAACCCCCCCAAAAACCGCCCATAGACTCCGTTCTGCGCTGCCCGAGTGCTGGAGAGAGGGAGAACAATCGCCGCAGGGCGCACAGCAAACCCCCCAACCCACCAACCCATCCCGTCACCCTCTCTCCCCACTTACGGGACCTTCGCAGCCACACCGGCGACCCAATAACCACCTCCTCGCCATCCTCGCCATTGACCACCGTCCCGGTCCCAGAGCAGCTCTAGCCCGCAAAACTACACTTCCCAGAAACCTCCGCAAGAACCTGAAGTGGCCATGCCGGGGTTTCTGGGAAGTGTAGTCCAAAACGCCGCACTTCACCCAGCACACACAAAAAGGGGCGGGCCGCGTCTGCGCTGCCCATGCGCGCCAGGGGCGGGAGGCAGGCCCGGAGATCGCGCTCCGCCCTCCGCCCGTGTCCCCCTCGGTTCCAGCGGACACGCCTGATAAAAGGTAAGCTCCGAGCTTACCTTCTTTCATCTTGCGCCGCCGCAACCACGGGGACACGGCGGAGAGGGCGGATCGGCAATCTCCGGCCCTCCCTTCCGCCCTCCGGCGTGTCCCCCACGGTTGCGGTGGCCGCGCCTGAAAGAAAGTAAGCTCCTGGGCTTACCTTGCTTCAGGCACGCCTGCCAACCGCGAGGGCACGGGGGAGGTAATGAGAGAGACAGAGGGAGGCCTGAGAGAGAGGGGAGTGACACAGAGAGAGACGGGGAGAGGGAGAGAGAGGGGGTGACACAGACAGAAAGGGGGAAGAGAAGGCGGGAATCAGGCAGCGAGAGAGAGGAGGGGTAGAGAGAGAGAGGTGGGAAAGAGAAACAGAGAGGGGGAGGGGAGAGAGACAAAGGGGGGAACACACAGATAGAGGGGGGAAAGGGTACATACACACATACAGAAACACACACATACATACACATACATACATACAGACACACAAACACATACATACTCACACACATACATACCTACACACACACACATCCATATACATACACACACATACACATACATACCCAAACACATATATATACACAGACACACACACACACATACATACACAAAAACACACACACACACACACATACATACACACACACACATACAACGCGCACATACATATATATACACACACAAAACACATTGACAAATCATTTCCAACCCTTACATACTCACACTTCCACACATCTCCTAAAGAGGGCACAAATACATGCACACACATACACAAAAACACATACACACATACCCCCCAAATATCAACACACACATACACACATACAACTATAAACACACACATCTATACACACACAACACACATGCTCACATCACTTCCACAACTTACATACCCAGACTTTCTCGCATCACCTACATAGGGCACAGCAACGCGTGCCGGGTTCAGCTAGTAATATATATAGCCCATCCTTCTCTGGAGATGAGAAGAGATTTATTACATAGTTAAAAACAAGAGTTAAAATTTTGTTTCTAAGGCTGGATCTACACTGCCATATAATCTAGATTATCAAAGTAGATAACCCAGGTTTATCTTTTTAGAATTGGATTATATGAGTCTACACTGCCATATAGTCCAGACCAAATAATCTGGATTATATAGCAGTATAGATTGGGCCTAAATCTAATGATAATATTAAATGTCAGATGATTAAAATGGTTAAAAGAAATCAAAATGTATATTATAAATATGGCTCTGCATTGGATTAAAAGTCAATGAGGCTATATACTCGGAGAACATACAGCAAGGTCGGTTGATGCAATCCTGTTTTACCTTGGTGCATGGAACTCAGTATGTCATATAACTGAGAGATGACAGCTATGCAGTTATAATTAACAATTGTAGAATATAATATGCAGCACGAAGAACTTTTATTTCTAGAAAAAGATGTGAATGAGCTGAACCTTGAAAATATGCAGGTATATTTATCAACACATTCTTATCATTTCAACATAATAAATGGTTTGGTCTTCTATCTGCTTGAAAACTTATTTTGTGCTTTTATAAAAAGAAAGAATCATTCAAGGGGGCCTTATTGGCCTTTCTGTTTTGATTATAGGAGTGAGTATAATTTTAGAATTGTCTCATAACTCTAAATTTCAAAGGTATTTTAGCACTATACAGTGGTAGCAATTAAATATAACTTTTCCAATTTTAGTCCTAACTAGAGCGGACCCATTGAATTAATAGAAAGTTAATAAGTCAGTATTTTGTCTTGTCAATTTAGTGAGTCTGCTATAGTAGGAATTAGGCCTGGGCAATCATGGTTCTAAATGGTTCTAAAGTACTTACAAAACTAAAGTTCTGGTGGTGAACACTAGATGGCGCCGGTGCTTTGCTTCTACAGTGTTGCTAAAGTTCTGGTGGTGGACACTAGGTGGCGCTGGTGCTTTGCTTCTACAGTGTTGCTAAAGTTCTGGTGGTGGACACTAGATGGCGCTGGTGCTTTGCTTCTACAGTGTTGCTAAAGTTCTGGTGGTGGACACTAGATGGCGCTGGTGCTTTGCTTCTACAGTGTTGCTAAAGTTCTGGTGGTGGACACTAGATGGCGCTGGTGCTTTGCTTCTACAGTGTTGCTAAAGTTCTGGTGGTGAACACTAGATGGCGCTGGTGCTTTGCTTCTACAGTGTTGCTAAAGTTCTGGTGGTGGACACTAGATGGCGCTGGTGCTTTGCTTCTACAGTGTTGCTAAAGTTCTGGTGGTGAACACTAGATGGCGCTGGTGCTTTGCTTCTACAGTGTTGCTAAAGTTCTGGTGGTGGACACTAGATGGCGCTGGTGCTTTGCTTCTACAGTGTTGCTAAAGTTCTGGTGGTGAACACTAGATGGCGCTGGTGCTTTGCTTCTACAGTGTTGCTAAAGTTCTGGTGGTGGACACTAGATGGCGCTGGTGCTTTGCTTCTACAGTGTTGCTAAAGTTCTGGTGGTGAACACTAGATGGCGCCGGTGCTTTGCTTCTACAGTGTTGCTAAAGTTCTGGTGGTGGACATTTCCAAACTCTAACAAAACTTTCAAAACTTCATTATTATTTCATTATTGGTGATTTTTAAGACAGAACCATTTAGGAACTGCCATTTATAATGAAATTTGAAAGTTTTGTTAGAGTTCTGAAATGTTGACCACCAGAACTTTAGCAACACTGTAGAAGCAAAGCACCAGCGCCACCTAGTGTTCACCACCAGAACTTTAGTTTTTGTAAGTACTTTAGAACCATGATTGCCCAGGCCTAGTAGGAATATGTGATGTTGTTAAGACCTTGAAAGATTTTTATGTTGCTTTGAAAATATTAATATGGGCTACAATGCTTAGCATGTCATCTAATTAAAAACATCAACTATGTAAGTTTTACTTTCTGAAAATAACAAATTCCTACATAAGACAAGTGTTTTTAAAATATGTCTGTGTTCTTGCTTAGGTGAATGTTTCCCTTGACAAAGATCAAGTAAAAGAAGAAATCAATTTCTTAAAGAACTTGTATATCTCGAAAATAAAGGCAGCATCTGGAGAGTTTTCTGCTTGTAATGATGTGAGAAAGGAAAGTAACCTTTATTCATCTGCAAACTACAGCGAAAATGTAAAATTGTTGATGGATTGGGTGAATGCTGTCTGTTGTTTTTATAATGTCAAGGTAAGAGATTTACTATCTTAAACAATTTCTAAAACAATGCAGCTGTTCTTTTCCTGTGTTTTAAAAGTGTATTCGGGACTATTTGATAGGCCAAGATTTCCGTTCATTAGTTGATAGAAGCTCACATTAATTTAACAAGTGATCTTGCCAGAAAGTCATATTCAAACCTTTCAAAATTATTATTGTGTTGTGTTACTTTTCTATGAAGTGAAAATTTAAATACTTAAAATAGTATGTAAGGTTACATGCTGTTACAAAGACTGCTTACGAGAAGATACCCTGTCTGTTTGCTTTCTTACATGTTACTGGTGTTGAAGTTATGGGAGAAAGTTATTGGTTGCTCTTCTTTCTAACTGCTTTTGATACGCTTTTAAAATGCATTCTGTAAAGCAAGATACAAGTAAACATGTGATTTGGATAGGCCTCCTGGAAGTCTCGTACACACTGTGTTACTATTGGGCTGATTTGTTTTAGTGGTCTATCTCAGTGCTGTCCAACATCTAACTGGCCAAGGGCCGGATTCCAGGTCACTGATGACCTGGGGGGGCCGCCCGCCCCCGGCTGCCGGGAAGCTTTGGGAGAGAGGGAGGAGCCACGTGGCACCCCCCTCCCTTCCAAGGCATCCCGGCAGCAGCTGAAGCTGGCGGTTTCGCGGCTTCAGCTGCTGCCAGGATCCCTGCAAGGCACGGAGGCCCTGCCGGGGACCCCCTCCCTTGCAAGGGATCGCAGCAGCGGCTGAAGCCGGCGCTGGCTTCAGCCGCTGCCGGGATGCCTTGCAAGGGACGGAGGCCCGCCGGGGACCCCCTCCCTTGCAAGGGATCGCAGCAGCGGCTGAAGCCGGCGCTGGCTTCAGCCGCTGCCGGGATGCCTTGCAAGGGACGGAGGCCCCCGGGGACCCCCTCCCTTGCAAGGGATCGCAGCAGCGGCTGAAGCCGGCGCTGGCTTCAGCCACTGCCGGATCCCTTGCAAGGGACAGAGGCCCCACCGGGGGACCCCCTCCCTTGCAAGGGATCGCAGCAGCGGCTGCCGGGATGCCTTGCAAGGGACGGAGGCCCCGCCCGGGGACCCCCTCCCTTGCAAGGCATCGGCGCCGGCGAGAGAGGGAAGAAGAGGGCGGTGCAGGGAGGGAGGAGCTAGCCCTCTTCCTCCTCCTTGTACCACCCCTTGTCCCTCTCTCACCGGCGGGTATGTACTATCTTTGCTTGGTAAATTTTTCTGCTTACGAGATTTCCTGTCAGTGTAGACAACATAGTAAACTAACTGGGTAAATGTTTCAGTTTGGTATATAGCATCTTCTTCTATTCCGATAGGATAGTTTTCATCAAGGTGGCTGTTTTGTTCCTCCTATTTTGACTCCAGTTATCGAACGTTAAAGGAAATAATCGGGGTATGCTTGCCGTGCTCAGATTTTGTCATTTGCTTTTAGAGATAGTTTTGGTAAACTTTGTAAAATGGGAATTCGTAATCTGACCTCTAGTGCCTGTAAAATGTTTACATCCATTTAACAATATTGTCCCAACAAGGGACTTTATATAGTATTCATTATAGAACAGAGGTGAACAATTTTGAAAGGCTACTGGGATTACATTGGCCCTTCAGAAGACCTTGGGGAGCTGCCCCCTCCTCTCTATTCATTCCTGAAAGAAAAATACATAGAAAACAAATTTCCTTAATGCCTACTAAGGGACATGGAGAATTTGTCACCATATTTTGTGAAATTGCAGGGGCATTTCAAAACCGGAAGAAGCAACAAGAAGTGAGTTGAAGTCATTTCCTGTTCGCTTTATTTCTTGAAAACATGTTTTTATTAGCATACATTTGTCGAGACTTGATCCAAAAAGTGTTTAAAATGCTCCCACTTCCACGCCAGATTATTGTTATTTTTTGTGCCAGGAGCTGCAAATCGCTTCTGGTGTGAGAGAATTGGCCGTCTGCAAGGACGTTGCCCAGAGCAGTGATTTTCAACCTTTTTTGAGCCGCGGCACATTTTTTACATTTACAAAATCCTGGGGCACACCACCAACCAAAATGACACTCTAACACAGTAATACATATAGTTAATATGTTTTAAAATGTATTTATACACTCACTTAGTGTGAAACGTGGGCCTGTTTCGATGAACACAAAACAGATATCCTGGCAGGAATGGTAGGAAGACACACACAAAGCTCTTGCTCAACAGCTGTCAGTCTCTCTCTGTTTTTAGTTTTTATCACAGTCAAGCTTGTCTTGCTGTGATCCCAAATTGCCACTGTCATTTGACGCGCAGCTGCAGCACTAACTCTAACTTTGTTATTCAGCTGCGCCTGAGCGAATCCAAGATGGCGCGACCATAGCACTCTCGCGTCACTTCTTAGGTGACGCGAGAGTGCTATGGTTCCATTTTTTAAAGGGACAGATGCGCCTTATAATTTATATATGAATGAAGTTTGAAAATAATTTCCCACGGCACACCTGATGATCTCTCATGCCACACTGGTTGAAAATCACTGGCCCAGAGGATGTTTGATGTTTTGCCATCCTTGTGGGAGGCTTCTCTCATGTCCCCACATGGGGAGCTGGTGCTGACAGAGGGAGCTCAACCTGCTCTCCCCAGATTCGAACACAGACATGTCGGTCAGCAGTCCTGCCGGCACAAGGGTTTAACCGATTGGGCTACCGAGGGCTCCACATATTTTGTTGACGCCACATCTCAAAACTCTGGACAACCTCTCACAGCGGTTTGATGTATATATTAAATAGCGCGAGGACAAAATATAACCCCGAGGGACCCCACAGGCCAATAATCAAAGTCCCCAAGCTTGATGTTCTGAGTTTACCCGTCCTAGAAAGAAAAGCGCCATGTAAAACATCTCCAAGTCCTTTCTCAGTAGTGCCTCAGAAGAATGCCACATTTAGTGGTATTGGATGCCATTGAGAGGTCTTGCAAGGATTGACTGCTCAGTTTCCTGTGTAGATCAAGATGACCAAAGTTGTCTCTCTTCCATAATCAGCCCAGGAACCTCTAGAGCTGGGTGGTCGCCATATGCTCCAATACCTGCCCAGGTGGCGCAGTGGGTTAAACAGCAAATAATAAATCCATAATACAGGAACAAAACACAATTTCTACATGATGGCTACATGATTGAAAACATGATAGGCTACATGATTACAAAGCACTCAAAATGGAATCATTTTATAATGAAAACTACAACTCAAGACTCCGTCTACTTTATGAGATATAATTGTACAGTCATGACAATGTCATCAGCGTGTCATCAACATGTCATGAACATGAGCCGAACTAAGCTGTGAAAATCACACCCACTAATTAAAACTTCTTTACACAATTATAATTCTGTTCTCAAGAAACAGGACATTGTTTGACTTGCAATGCACCTGGACTTCATGGGAACAGAAGACGGAGATAACTGTTTATCTAAACACAAACACCGAAAACATTTATTTATTTATTATTCGGTTTTATATTCCGCTCCTCCCTGCAGGCTCGGGGCGGATCACAATAGGAGTAAAATGCACAATAAAACATACAATAAAATTCAGTAAAACACAAATACATAATCGGTAGCCAGCAGATCACAGAACTTGGATCTTAGTTCGGACGATGATATGTCTCTTCATTCAGGCCAGCCAAACGCTAGTCTGAAGAGGGCAGTCTTACAAGCCCTTCGGAAAGGGCCAAGTTCATGAATCGCCCGAGCATGGTTAGGCAACGAATTCCAGGTCATGGGGGCCACAGATGAAAAGGCCCGCTGTCTTGTACTGGACAAGTGGCAGGAGCGGGGTGATGGGATGACTAACAAGTTTTGCTCCTCCGAGCGCAGTGATCTCGGGGGAACATACGGGGTAAGGCGGTCCCTCAGGTACTCAGGCCCTAGACCGTGCAAGGCCTTAAAGGTTAACACCAACACCTTGAAGGCGATCCGGTACTCGATAGGCAGCCAGTGCAGTTGCCGCAGGATGGGCGTGATGTGCTCTCTCACCGGTGCTCCCACCAGTAAGCGAGCAGCGGCATTCTGCACCAGCTTGAGTTTCCGGATTGTCGCCAAGGGAAGGCCCACGTAGAGGGCGTTACAGTAGTCTAGCCTCGAGATGACCGTCGCCTGGATCACCGTGGCCAGATCGTCCCTGGACAGGTAGGGCGCCAGTCGCCTAGCCTGGCGGAGATGGTAGAACGCCGTTTTGCTGACCATGGAGACCTGAGTCTCCATGGTCAGCAAAGGGTCCAATTGGACGCCTAAGCTCTTTACGAGGGATGACGGGCTGAGCTGCTCACCATCCAGGGTAGGCAACCGGCACTCATCCAGCCCAGGGCGACCAGGCCACAAGATCTCCGTCTTCGACGGATTCACCTTCAGCCGTCTGGCACGCAGCCAACCAGTCACGGCTTCAAGGCATAGATGGAAACAATCGGGTACGGAGTCCGGCCTGCCGTCCATTCTCAGCAAAAGCTGGGTGTCATCTGCATACTGATAACACTCCAGACCAAAGTCGCGGACCAGCTGGGCCAGGGGGCGCATGTAAATATTAAATAATAAGGGTGAGAGGATGGCCCCTTGGGGGACCCCACAACTTAGTGGGAGCCTCCCGGAGACCACCTCCCCCCCTCTCCACACGTTGTCCCCGATCCTGGAGGAAGGAGGTCACCCATTTCTCATCTAACTTAACAAGAACATAACAGCGGCCTGTCTTTTTGCAATATGAGAGACAGACTTGAGCATAAGTGGAGCCATATTTTAAACTAACTTTGAACTACATCAATGTTGCAATATCTCAGAAATTTCAACAAGGTCACAGGTTCGAATCCGGGGAGAGCGCGGATGAGCTCCCTCTCTCAGCTCCAGCTCCTCATGCAGGGACATGAGAGAAGCCTCCCACAAAAATGGTAACACATTAAAAAAAATCCAGGGTTGTTTTTTTGCAGACGGCCAGTTTTCTCACACCAGAAACTACTTGCAGTTTCTCAAATCGCTCTTGACATGACAAAAAAACCCAAAAAGCAAAAACCAACCTGCCCAGTAGTGGTATGCTAGACAAAGCCTGATAATTATCAATTGTAAAGAGGATGGAGGATGACTTTCTCAGCAGAGTTTTCACAACTGCAGGGACTTTCTAGGGAATCATTAACTACCCTGTTCCCCCGATCATCTGGAGAGGCCCTACTCTCGCTCCCGCCGCCTTCGCAGACGCATTTGGTGGGGACGAGAGAGAGGGCCTTCTCCGTGGTGGCTCCCCGACTCTGAACTCACTCCTCAAGAAAATTAGGCAAGCCCCCACATTGGCAGTTTTTAGGAGGAGCCTGAAAGCGTGGCTGTTCCAATGTGCCTTCCCTGAATAAGCAAATAATTCCCTGCTGTGATTAATTCCTTGAAAAATGTCCTCATAAGCACTTTAATTACCTGTTGGGTCATCTGCCTCACATTATCCTTTTAAACCTTTCTGTTACATACATTCATGTTCGCATCCAGTGTTACTTATTTTAAAATTTTAATATTTCACATTTGGCCCGCCCAGAATGGTTTTAAACTGTCGGTTATTGCTTGTGTGTAAGTTTATTGACTGTATTGTTTTATTATTTGCTGTTATGTTGTTATTACGTGTCATTGGGCTTGGCCTCATGTAAGCTGCCCCGAGGCCCCTTGGGGAGATGGTGGCGGGGGATAAAAAAGTTAATAAATAAATAAATTCTGGCACGTCTAATACAACACTACGACGGCTGCCATTGACAGCAGGTGTTTCTACAATTCTCATTTACTCTTTCTTTACAAATTAGGTGGAAAACTTCACAGTATCCTTCTCAGATGGAAGGGTTCTTTGTTATCTGATTCACCATTATCATCCCTGCCATGTGCCTTCGGAATCTATATGTCAGCGCACGACTCAAACAGTAGAATGCACTAGAAATGGTACAGTTGCGCTGAATTCATCATCAGAGTCTGATGCTTCTCTAAATCTACTAAATGAACATTTTGACCAAAGTGAGTTAATTAAGATCCTATAAGCCAGGGGTTGGGAACCTTTTTGACTCAGCCATAAAAGCAAAACATTTGGAAATTTATTTCCGTGAGAGCCATATAATATATATAATATATTTTAAGACTGAATTCAACTAAATGTGAGTGTGTACGTACATACTATGAGAAAAGGATTCCCTCGGCAGAATGACGGGACACTTCAGTCCTGGCTCTGCAAAAGGCATGCTCAGGACTCTGGGAAGGAAGAGAAGATGGAAGGAAGGGGGAAAGAAAGAAAGACAGGAAATAAAGGAGGGAGGGGGAGAAGAAGAGAAAGAAAAGAAGAACGAACTATGGAAAAGGAAGAAAAGAAAAGCAGGAGAGAGACAAGGAGGGGAAAAGAAAGAAAGGGGAAGGGAGGAAAGGAAAGGGAGGGAGGAAAAGTAAAATAGTGAAGAGAAAAGAAGAAAAGAAAGAAGGGGAGAGAGGGAAGTGAAAGAAAGGAAGGAGAAGGAAAGGAAGTCTTGGGGGAAAAGAATAGAAGAGGAAGGAAGACGGAGGGAGGGAGAATAGAGAAAAGGAAGGGGAGAGAAGGAGGGAAAAGGAACGAGAGGAGAAGGAAAGGGTGAAGGTGGAGAAGGAAAGGGAAAAGTAAAATAATGAAGGTGTGACAACCCCTTGTTGACCGGCCTCAGACTGGACAATCTTTCGGAATCCAAACTGCTAACCCTAAATGCAAGGGGCCTCGAAGTTACCTCAGCAACTTCTGTCTTATGGCAGGGTAGACTATCTCCCCCACCAACCATTGAATTGCAGAGACTTTAAATTTCTCAGTAACCACTTGACTACACTGCCACCATTTGTCTGTCTGACCACTGACCTTGAGGGCCACCACCAATAAAAGAACTAACAGAGGTGTTTTTCTTTTAAGATGTAAATAATTTATTATGACACAAATGGGTACAAATCTTGATTGGTTTTATACTTCCTCAGAGGCACAAACCTATTCTGTTACACAAAACACAAATGGGGTTATACTATAGGGTTCCCACTAACCCTCTATAAACCTCTGGACTCTTCCATCTTTAACTAGGGTCTCTACACCCATAAAACTGGACTGCTCTCTTGCAGACCTTAAGACTAACTTAAAGACTGAACTGTTCTCTTACAGTCCTTAAGACCAACTAACTCAAAACAAACTCCTCCCCCCTCTCATGGCAGTTGGCTTCCAACCGCTCTTCACCAACTGTAAAATTCATACCTTGAACATTCTAAAAGGCTCTGGCCCTGGTTGCTATGGCGACAGCTCTTCAGAGCTTCTGCCAAGCCTCCCTTCTGTCTCACCCACATCAACAATTCATAGGATATTCCTTTGAACTACACAAAACAACATACATTTAACATATGTTATACAACATTTACACACAAATAATCGACATCATTACAGAAGGGAAAAGAAGAAAAAGAAGGGGAGAGAGAGGAAAGTGAAAAGAAAGGAAGGAGAAGGAAAGGAAGACTTGGGGGAAAAGAATACAAGAGGAAGGAAGATGGAAGGGAGGGAGAATGGAGGAAAGAAGGAAGGGAAGTCGCGGCACATTTGCGTCACTCCTCCCCGCTGCATGCTGGGAAACCGAGACCTGGGCTGCTCTGGAGAGCCAGATGCAATCATGAAAAGAGCCACACCTGGCTCCCGAGCCATAGGTTCCCTACCCCTGCTATAAGCAAATAGAAAATACTTAAAACTTGTATCAGATTCACAACCTTCAGTCTTTTGTTTCCTTTCATCTACAGCTCTCGGTACTCCAGTGCCTTATAAAGAGCTACTTGACAATGAGAAGAAAAACTTCCAACTGGTCAATGCTGCAGTTTCTCATCTTGGTGGCGTTCCAGAAATGATTCACCATTCAGACATGTCTAATACAATCCCGGACGAAAAGTCTAATGTTTTCTCTTTTAGGTAGTCATCATTTATTTGTCGTTTCTGTGTTCACGACTTCTAGAACTTTCTAAGGAGATTCGAGCAGCCCGGCTGATTCAGTCTACTTGGAGAGAATATCGAAGGAAAATAAAACTTGCTCAGGTGATCCTTTAAACTGCTTTCCATTTTGTTGACCATTGTAAACAGTGATTGAATCTGCAGGAGATGAAAGGGATGTTTGTGTTCAATATTGTGAAATATTTTCTCTTGTCAGATCAAGCAGCAAACATTGAGTGCAACAGTTGTACTTCAGAAATACTGGAGGAGATGTTTGGCTCGGATGGAACTTCGGAAATTAAAAAAGTCAAAACAGGAGGAAACTGAAAAAGCAGTCCGTGAGGTTATCCAGGTAGGATTGCTGTATCAAAGTATCTGAATTTCTCAGCTACCTGAAATTACAGGGAGATTTTTTAAAGAAATGGTTGAGGTCTAGCTTCCTTATTTCTTTAATGTTGAGGATTATGGTTTATGTAGTCAAAAACATAAAACCAAGTTTCGTAATGCTGAGCATTGAAATGCAGCAGAACCTCTTATTTCCCCATCGTGGTCCCTGTGAATTGCACATGCGGTATTTTCCTGCGCCTACGCGGACAGTTCGGATGAAAAGATCTATTTTTTTTCTTTTGGGATCACATGTTGAATCCAGGGAGTGGGGTGAGTTCCCTCTGTTTGCTCTAGCACCTGCCAACCTAGCAGTTCTAAGGTTTGAATCCGGGGAGCGGGGTGAGTTCCCACTGTTAGCCCTGTCCCCTGCCAACCTAGCAGTTCTAAAACATGCAAATGTGAGTAGATCAATAGGTACCACTCCAACGGGAAGGTAACAGTGCTCCATGCAGTCATGCCGGCCACATGACCTTGGAGGTGTCTATGGACAACGCCGGCTCTTCGGCTTAAAAATAGAGATGAGCACCAGAGTCCCAGACACAACCTGACTTAATATCAGGAGAAGCCTTTACCTTTTCCTTACATAACAATAATGATGTGTTTACTTGTTCTATAATTATAAAAAATATATAATTATTGTTCCAAAAAAACCCACCCCTTCCTCACTAACTAGCAAAAATAACAGCCTGTCTCTTGAGTACACGAGAGACAGAAAATGAGCATTAGTTACTCCATTTTTGAACCTATATCATTTCGCAATATTGAATATTTCAACATTTAATTTTGTTTTAACAAAAAATGGATTCTTGCTTTCTAGATCATTCTAATAGTGGCTGTCGTACTTTGCGTGATCTTGAATTCTTATGATTTTCTTTTTTCTTTTTTTAAATAGCTTTTTATTGAGTTTAAAAATGAAACGAGTAACAATGACAACACATTAGAACATACAAGAAATTGGGGGGGGGGGGATTTGTTTTCCCTCCGTCCAGAAAGAGTTAAAAGTAGAAGAAGAATAAAGGGGAGAAAGGGTTAGAGAGAAAGACAGGAGTCCCCTGTCAGGAGGAGAAAGAATAGAGTAGTGGTTAAAGGGTGTGAAAAGTTGTGAGAGAGGGCATAACAACCATAAACAAAAGTATATATCTTACTTGATATCTTCCATCTTGCTTTACAAAATTATTTCCAAGAGACCTAGAATAATGAAAGGTACAGAAAATATGATCTTTCTGGCACATTATTTGACATCATAATATTAATCATTTATAAATCTCTTAAATCTACTGTAAATCATAATCACATTCTTTCTTATAGTATTTCCTAATTAGATCAAAGGTTTTTTTAGATTAGATCAAAATTAGATCAAAAACGAAACAGCAACTAGACAATGAAAACAAAAATTTGAATTGGTTTCACTATATACAAGTTGGCAACATTTTTAAAGTTGATGAAATCTATTGGCGTTAGTTCTCAGAGTAATCCAAAAAGAACAAGCAAAAGAACGCCAACACAGCAGTCGCTTTTCAAAATCAAATAATTCTATTTCTTGATATATTTTCTTTCAATCATCATACAAAGTACGGTTGCAGTGGAAACCAAATCATGAAGATTGCATTCACAAGTCTCAAAATTATAATCCTCCCAAGGAGTCAAGGTCTCCGGGTTGTCCAAATAATCAATATTTTCAATACTATATTAATGGCATATAGTTCATCAGGTGGTCAACCCAGATTGGTCGACGGTCTAGCCGTTTCCGCCCTCTTGGCTTCGTCGGGACCTTCAGACCAATGCTCCAAGAAATAAAGTTTCCAAAGTGATCCGGAAAATGTCTATAAGAAGTGAAATAACATAAACCATCATATAGCTATACATAGTATTCCTATCTTATGACATAATACACTCAAACGTTCAAGGAGAACTAACAGAAGAATAGGCTGTCATACATACCACGTCCGGATCACTTTGGAAACTTTATTTCTTGGAGCATTGGTCTGAAGGTCCCGACGAAGCCAAGAGGGCGGAAACGGCTAGACCGTCGACCAATCTGGGTTGACCACCTGATGAACTATATGCCATTAATATAGTATTGAAAATATTGATTATTTGGACAACCCGGAGACCTTGACTCCTTGGGAGGATTATAATTTTGAGACTTGTGAATGCAATCTTCATGATTTGGTTTCCACTGCAACCGTACTTTGTATGATGATTGAAAGAAAATATATCAAGAAATAGAATTATTTGATTTTGAAAAGCGACTGCTGTGTTGGCGTTCTTTTGCTTGTTCTTTTTGAACATTTTTAAAGTTGACAGTAAAATAGGATTCGAACAACAACAAAACGAACTAGGAGAACTACTAAATATTGAAAAAACAAAGTTAGTAAGTAAAATATACAAATTCCTTCAGAGTTGGGATAATGCCAACAACATCACAGAAGATTACATGACCAAATGGTCTAGAAATGTAGGTTTTAAAATCAATTCTGAAACCTGGAAAAGGATTTGGGAAAAAAATATAAACATTTCATACTGTTACAGTTATAAAGAACATTGGGTCAAATTAATTTATAGATGGCACATGTCACCTATGAAAATAGCAAAAATTTATAAAAACGTAAAACCAAACTATTGGTTCTGTAATGAAAAAAATCGCTCTTCCTTCCACACTTGGTGGTTATGTAAGAAAGCAAAAAAAATTTGGAGCATGATCCAAAAAAAAATTGGCAAAATACTAGGGGGAAAAAATAGCAAAAAGTCCTGAATCCTTTCTGCTTGGAATAGTCGATCTAAATCTAAACAAAATTGAAGAGAAAAACTTTATATTATTAATTACAGCCGCCAAAATGGCTTATGCAAAATATTGGAAGTCAAACGAGAGCCCAACCAAAGAGTTATGGATCCTAAAAATTGACACAATCCAAATGGAGAATCTCACAAAGAAATTAAGAGAAAAAAACAATGACAATGAAAATGCCACAATTCTTATGATTTTCTTGTGTTAAATGTGTGGCGGAATAACTGGTTTCCTTTCTTCCCCCATCATCCCCTTTGCATTTCAGAAACAGCATGATGCTGCTGTTGTCCTTCAGTCTTGGTACAGAATGAAGAAACAAAGGAAATTCTTCCTAATGATGTCTAGTGCTGCTGTAGTTATCCAGAGATGTTACCGTACCTACAGAAAGAAAACCTCTCTGAGGCGGAAATTCCTAGAAGCTACAAAGGCAGCTGTGTGTTTGCAAGCAGCCTACAGGGGTTATAGACTACGTAAGATGCTCCGACACCAAAATATGGCTGCTGTGAAGATCCAGGCTGCGTTCAGGGCTTACACTGCTAAAAAGAGATACCAAGCCTTGATTCAAGCTTCCTGTGTAATTCAGAAAGGATATAGGGCCTCTAAAACCAGAAGGCAATTTCTGAAGACAAAAGCAGCGGTGACATTCTTGCAGACCGTAGTGCGTGGCTGGCAAGTCAGAAAATTGTTGAAAGAGCAGCGTGCTGCTGCAGTCATCATACAGTCTACATTTAGGAGGCACAGGGCCCTGAAAAGATACAGGACCTTGAGAAATGCTGTTCTCATACTACAGCAACGTTACAGGGCCAAAATGTCAAGCAAAAAGCAACAGCGGGAATACACAGTGCTTCGTAACAAGATCATTCAGCTTCAAGCAGTTTGGAGAGGGAGTCTTGTCAGGAGACAAATCCAAAAACAACACCAGGCTGCAGGCATCATCCAGAGCTGCTACAGAACACATGTCAGTCATCGAAACTTTAAATGTTTGAGAGGAGCTGCTGTCACAATTCAGAGAAGGCACCGGGTTGTGGTTCTGGCTCACCGACAAAGACGGGAATACCTTGCTCTGAAGGAAGCAACTATTAAAATCCAAGCGATTTACAGAGGTGCGAGAGCAAGGCAAAAGCTGAAACGCCTACATCAAGCAGCAGTTTGTATCCAAGCTATGGTTAGGATGCATCAGTGTCATGTTAAGTATTCGGCCATGAAAGTGTCTGCTACTGTGATTCAGAGAAGATACAGAGCATTTTGCACAGGAAGAAAAGAACGGGAGAAATATCTGGAGTTAAGAAAGTCTTGCATCATCCTTCAGGCTGGCTACAGAAGCATGAAAGTTAGGCAGGAGCTCAAAACTCTGCACCATTCTGCTACTTGTCTTCAGTCATTTTATCGAATGTATAGGCAACGGAAATCTTTCCAAAAGTCAATTGCAGCAGCAAAGCTGATTCAGCGGTGGTATCGTGGTTGCAAAGATCGAGATGCTGGGGTGCACAAATACAAGCAAGTGAAAATGTCTGTCCTTCGAATCCAGTCAGGATTTCGAGGCATGAAAGCAAGGCTTCATTTGAAAAGGATGCATATGGCTGCCACGGTCATTCAAAGAAGATTCAGAACTTTTCTACAGAGGCAACGTTTCCTTTCTCTGAAGGCCGCCGCTGTGACAATTCAGAAGAGATTCAGAGCCATGTTGCTGTCCAAACAGCAATGCAAAGAGTATCTCTGTCTCTGTAAGGCTGTTGTGATAATGCAGTCTGCCTTCCGAGGTCGGCAAGCCAGGAAGTTAGTGAAACGAATGCACGCAGCTGCTACAGTTATCCAGGCAGCTTTTAGAATGCACGTATCTTACACTCGGTATCAAGCTCTGAGGCTCGCTTGTATTACAATACAACAGCGTTATAGAGCATACAAGAAGACTAAAAATTTGAGAGAACTGCACTTAACACAGCACCGGTCTGCCTTAGTCCTTCAAGCTGCCTACAGAGGTATGAAATCACGACTTCTCTTGAAGAAGCAGCACAATGCTGCAACAATTATACAAAGTAATTATCGAGCGTATACACAACAGCGTTACTACAGAAAGCTGCAGTGGGCAGCCAGAGTTATTCAGAGAAGATTCAGAGCCAATAAACTCAGCCAAATGGCAACCCAGCAATATTTGTGTGTCAAGAGAGCTACCATTTGCATCCAGAAAGCTTTTTGCAGGATGAAGGCCAGGCAACATCAAAAAAGGCAACAACAAGCCGCTGTTGTCCTTCAGCGAAGTTTTAAAATGCAGAGAGAACGTCGAAAGTATCTCACTCTAAGAGCAGCTACTATACTCATTCAGAGACAGTACAGAGCATTGGTTTTAGTAAGGAGACAGACCCACGAATGCAATTCTGTCAGTGCAGCAGTTTGCATCCAGTCTTTCTATAGAGGATTTAGAGTAAGGAAGGGAGTTGAGTGCATGCATTTTGCAGCAAGGGTGATTCAGGCGTCATTCAGAATGCATAAAACGAGGCTCTCATACCGTAGGCTGAGAAAGGCAGCGGTCACCATACAGAATTACTACCGATCTTACCTAAAAGGGAAACATCAGCAAAAAGCATACCTGGCTATTCGGAGGTCTGCCATAGCTCTTCAGGCTGCTTACAGGGGTGTGAGAACACGACAAGAACTGAAAGCCATGCATGGTTCGGCCATTGTTATCCAGTCTTTTTATCGCATGCACATGCAACGCAAACATTACAAGTCAATATGCTGGGCTGTGTTAACTATCCAGTCCGCCTATCGTGGTGCAATAGGACGCAAAAAGGCAAAGGGAATGCGTGCTGCAATGATTCAATCTTTTTGTATGGTTACACGAAACGATCAGCTTTCCACTGAAGCTCTGATGTTGCGGAGGATGCATATAGTACAGTACCAGAAATATTGGGAGGCTGCATTTTTAATCCAACAGTATTACCAATCTTACTTGACTATGAAATACGAGAGAGCCGCTTATCTACAAACTCTGAAGAATATCATAGTTCTGCAAGCTGCTATTCGGGGTTTCCTTGAACGCCAGAGGCTTCACAGAATGAAAAGAAGTATAATAAAAATTCAGGTAAAGAACACTAAACTTGAAAGCAAGTGGGAATATGGGTGCAAATATTTGATTTTGAATGCAGGGACACGGTATAAATATTCAAATCACTTTAACTGCCATGGCTCAGTAATTTGGAATTATGAGAGCTAGAGTTTTAAAAGGTTGTTAGCTTGGAAATATCATTAAAACATATAAAAAGTTTTAACTGTCTTCTGCAAATACTAGGCCTGTTTTATCAGCGAAAAAATGGTTCAAAACTCGCTTCGGATGTAGGGGGCGCTGGTGCTTCAAATATGATTGACTTCTGAAAATTTCTGGGAAAACTTCAACGTTTATTCGGAAAAATTCCGAAACTTCGGAATGGCTTCCTTAAATGTGGACACGCATATTTAACCCAGTTTGGATGCGGGAGAGAAGGATGTGAGGGGAGAGCTTGGAAGGTGCCTTTTAGATCTGTGGGGGATGGGCTAGTTTCCTCCAAATCTGCTGGGGAGGGATGTTTACACCCATATTGGAGGCGGGATAACATCCCTCCCCACAGGTCTGGAGGAAACCCGCGTTCCAAACCCATGCCTTCCCTCCACATCCGAAGGGCCCGAAGCCTTTCCGGTAAAAAAAGACGCCGGCTTCAAAATTGCAAATTCACTTCCGGGTTGCTTAAAGCCCTTCAAAATCACTTCGGAAGTGATTTACATACGAATTTAATCCAATTATTGGAGCATTCCAATGAACCTAAACAGCCCTTGTAAATACCTGTTGTGTTTTTAAATATTATGTTGATTAGGATATCATCAAGCAGAGAGTATCCCATAGTTTCACAGAACAAACCCAGAACTTGCACTGGAAGGCTGGGAAACAAGAATTCGTTTTCAGCTTTCTCTTTGATAAAAGTTCCTTAGGTTCCATGCTAAGAAGTACCCACGTTGGTAGGCAAATGACATTATGTAACAAAATTTGAAAACAAATGTTCCTGGTTTGAAAGTGTTAATTCCTTTTTAACTGTGACGTTCTTACTTTGAAAGTAGTTTTTTCTACTTCAGACACTTGGTTTTTGTAGTTGCCAAAAACTATGTGGAATTGGTTGAGATATTCATTGAAAAATGAGAGCAAAATGTACTGCAGGATGCCCCGCAAAAACAATTTTTTTGCAGTTTCATAAACGTTTTCCATTTTTTTAATGACAAGAGTCTATTAGGAAATTACATTTAGAGCCCAGGAACAAAAACTGTGTTATGTAGTGTTATCCTGCCTCTTGTTTTCTTTCATTGAGGTGTAAAGACAGGGTTTAGATCGCTTCACACACCCATGAAGTTTGAGGATATATGAAGAAGAAATAATGTTTTTTCTGGTTATATTTTTGGAAATAATCCTGTCCCAATGTTAGAATCGGGATAGAGAATGCTGTTTGACTTTCAGTGGTGATTGGGAGTGCAAGGGGGCTTATCCAAATAGGCATCCCACTTTTACAATATAAATAGGTGCAATTTCTTTAGTTTTAGCTTTGTTGTCTTATCACTTATTGGTAAAGAAAACAACTGATTTGAATGTAGCTTAAAACAATAGTAATGCTTTCCAAACATTCTTCCATCAGGCTTTGTTTCGGGGGTATAAAGCTAGACTGTTGGCCAAAGAAATGATGGCAGCCCAGAATCCAGACGTGGTTGCACAACCGTGTTTCCAGAGACACAGAACAGTAAAGGAAGGTGGAGCTGTTGAAAGAGCTGCCGTTGTGATTCAAGGCTACCACAGAACTAAGCAACAGAGGATATGGTAAGATATAGCATGCTGCACAAATTTATTTATTTATTATTTCGCATTTGTCTGTCGCCCCCCAACGGCTCGCGCGACTTACAACAGTTCGTAAATACAATTGTCAGATAACTCATAAACCACAGTAATACCATTAAGATGGAATTACAATTAGAACAGTTGAAGCAACAAATGGAGTCGCAGTGGGCTGACAGCTAGGCGGTGCGAGCTACAGTTTAGCTAACTCCGAAGGCTTGTTGGAACAGCAATGTCTTAACTGCTCTCCTGAACGGGAGGAGGCCCGGGGTGGCAGGGATGCCGGCGGGCAGTGCGGTCCACAGGGTAGGGGCTGCAACAGAGAAAGCCCGGCGGCGGGTTGCGGACAGATGGTAGGTCCTCCCATTTGGGATGACCAGGAGGTTTAGCTCTTCGGAGCGCAGTGATCTGGTGGGATGATATGGGACAAGGCGGTCCCGCAGGTACACTGGCCCCAGACCATGTAAGGCCTTAAAAGTCAGGACTAACACTTTGAAGGCAATCCGGCATTCAATTGGGAGCCAGTGCAGTTCACGCAGGATTGGCGTTATGTGGTGGCCAAATGTCTTTAAATATTAAGTATTATAATTTTTGGAAAGCTAAAGCTCACATTGAAGAAATTCATTATTCGTGTTTTGGTTTCCCTGTAGGTTTCTGAGAATGAAAGCTGCCACAATTGTAATCCAAAGAAAATGGAGAGCAGCTATAGCAGCAAGAAGAAGCCGACAAAGATTCCTGGCAGTCAAGACAGCTGTGGTACTAATTCAGGCTGCATCTAGAGGACACAGTACGAGAAAACAGTATAAAAGGGTAACTATCCATGACTTTCTATTTATCTATCCATCTATTTTGCCCCTCTCTAGTTTTTATTTGAAACTAGCTGAGGACCCGGCGGTGCCTGGGTTATTTGAGGAAGGCATTGTGTGCCAAGGTTGGTTCCTATGAGATGTTTATGTGGCTTGCAGTGGTCTCAGGAACTTAGTGAAGGTACTGTGAGTCCCATTGGCCATGGTCCATCCCCCTCCAAACAGCACCAGGATGTAGAGTGAGTCATGGGGGCTGTGTGTGTCACATTTGGTCTTGATCATTCTCTGGCTGAGGGTTGCAGCGGTCTCTGGAAGTCAGTGAAGGTACTGGAAGTCCCATCATCCATGGTCCCCCGTTCTCCAAACTGCACCAGGATGTAGAATGCGTCATGGGGGCTCTGTGTGCCAAGTGTGGTCTTGATCAGTCATTGGACGAGGGTGGCAGCGGTCTCAGAAAGTGAGTGAAGGTACTCATTCGTGGTCCGTCCCACTCAAAACTCCACCAGGATGTAGAGTGGGGCATGGGTACTCTGTGTGCCAAGTTTGGGCCTGGTCTCTGATTTGTAGGGGCTGCAATGTTCTGTGGGAAATGAATTGGGTGAAGGTACTGCAAATCCCATCATTTGTGAGCTATCCTGCCATAAACCGCTGCAGGTTTCTAAAGTGGGCCATTGGGCCTCTGTGTGCCAAGTTTGGTCCTGATTCGTCACTGGTGTGGGCCACAGTGCTCTAAGGAAGTGAATTAAAGTACTGCAAGTCCCATCATCCATGGTCCATCCTCCCTCAAACTGCACCAGGATATAGGGTGCATCTTGGGGGGTCTGTGTGCCCAGTTTGGTCTTGTTCTGTCATTGTTGGGGGCCTAGTCAGGAAAATCAAGTTGCTGTCAATTTTGGGCCTGGTCTGTGATTTATAGGGGCTACAGTGTTGTTTGGGAAGTGAATGATGTGAAGGTACTTCAAATCCCATCATTCGTGGCCCATCCTGCCCTAAACCACACCAGGTTGTGAAGTGGGCCATTGGGCCCCTGTTTGCCAAGTTTGGTCCTGATCCGTCATTGCTGTGGGCCGCAGTGGCTGACTGCCTGAGGCCTTTCCTTTTCCCTCTTGAGTTTTTATCAGGTTCTATTCTCAACTTTTAAAAGAAAAATGTGAATACTTGTTGATATAGACAACTGTGGTACATACAATAATGCACCAAAGTCTTATACTACTGTATAGTATGAGTGGTTTAAATTTACAATAGATTTGGATTTTCTTTATTCAGTTTCCTCAGAATTTTGATTTCGGTCAAAACACAGCTACCTTACCAACTTATGATATCGGGTACTTCTTCAGCATCATGCTTTAACAATACTGATACATTACAGCAGTGTTTCCCAAACTTTTTTGGCCTACCATCCCCTTTCCAGAATTTTTTTTACTCAGCACCCCCCAGAAGTTAATTTTTAAAATATTTTAATAGCAATTAAACAGAAAGATAGGTGTATTAATGTTTCTACCTTTTTTTGTAAAATATAGTAAATAAAAGTGTAAATTACAAACACTGAATTCCAGAAATAATCACAAAAACAGTATGTTTGGGGGAGTATGAGCAACGGATGATGGGATTTGCTGTACCTTCAGCCAATTCAGCTCTGACTTCCACAGACCACTAAGATCCCCATGAATGACAGATCTGGATCAAACGGCAACATCTGCCCGGGGATCGCGCGCTTATGACTGTGTCCCTGCGAGTTGGAATCCCCGAGCAGGTGGTGCTGTGGAAACCGCAGCGCGTGGCTCCTTCCTCTCGTCAACCCCAACCACGGCGCAGTCCTGTGTATCGACCTCTTTCTTCCAATTGGGACGTCCTCGCAAGCGCGCAATCCTGCAAGGGGCAAGCCTGGCTCACGCCACCGCCCTCTTACAGGGATTCAGCGCCCCCCAAATTCTCCTGAACCTCCCAGCGCCCCCTTGGATTGCCCCACTCATTCATTTCCTGTCTAAAACCTCAAGAGCCACTGCCAGTTCAAGTTGACAGTATTGAATGATGTGGATTTCGTGTAAGGCTACATCTTGTAAACAGGGAATTAATGCATTTGCACTCCTCCTGAAGTCACAGCTCCACAGTTTTTGGTGGTCCTCCTGGATTCAGCACTGACACTTGATGCTCAGGGGTCGGCGGTGGCCGGGAGGGCCTTCGCACAGTTAAAACTTGTGCGCCAACTGCGACCATACCTCATGAAGTCTGACTTGATCTTGGTGGTCCACGCCTTGGTTACCTCTAGACAGAGGCGGCCTCAGCGATTCCGCCATGTAAGCGGCCGCGTGAGCGCCACCGGCTGGGCGGGGGCGTCACCGGCTGGGCGGGCGTCACCGGCTGGGAGGGCGCCGCGGCACCACCTCGCTTCTGCGCCCTGCCGCCGCCGCTGCCGCCGCTGCAACACGCCTCCCGAAGCACGGACATTTCCGCGCATGCCCAGAAGCAACTACAGACGCTACAGCGGCTGTAGTTGCTTCTGGGCATGCGCGAATGTCTGTGCATGGGCACTGAGTCCCGAGCGCGCCTGCGGCTTTGGAGCCAGCGCGCAGGCGCGCTCGGGCCGCAGTGCACATGCGCGGACATTCGCGCATGCGCAGAAATGTCTACAGGCGCTACAGCGCCTGTAGTTGCTTCTGGGCATGCGCGGAAATGTCAGTGCTTCGGGAAGCGTGGTGCAGCCGGCCCATGGGGTCGGCTGTGCAGCGGCAGCAGCAGCGGTGGCGGCGGGACGATATGATGCGGCGGCCGGGGGGGGGGCAAAATTTTCTTCGCGTACTCCCCCGGAAAAGGTCAGGCCGGCCCTGCCTCTAGACTGGATTACTTCAATGCACTCTACGTGGGGCTACCCTTGAAGATGGCCCGGAAACTTAAACTTGTCCAGCGATCAGCCAGATTAATAACTGGGGCAAGTTACAGGGAGCGGTCAACCCCCTGTTTAAAGAACTGCACTGGCTGCCTTTTATTTTCCAGTCGCAATTCAAAGTACAGGTGATCACCTATAAAGCCCTAAACGGTTCGGGACCCGCCTACCTTCGTGACCAGATCTCCCTCCATGAACCAGCTCATACCCTCCGCTCCTCGGGGAGGCCCTCCTCCTGCCCTTGCCAGTCTCACAGACTCATCTGGTGGGCACAAAGGAGAGGGCATTCTCCTCTGTGGCCCTGCGACTCTGGAATTCCTTGCCCGGAGAGATTAGGAAAGCCCCCACTCTTGAGACCTTTAAAAAAACACCTTAAAACCTGGCTTTTCCACTGTGCCTTCGGAGAATAGTTATTTAATTTCTACCATTGCTCTCAATGCCTCCGTTCTTGGATTTCACCCCCCCCCCCCCACACCTCCCAAGGATGCTATTCCGCTTATCTCACCCTGAGTTTGAAACACTTTATATGTGTGCCTGTGGCCCGCCCTGTCTTTGTGATTTTAGATATCTAGCTGTATATTGTTTTTTTATTTATATGTATGTATTTTTACTGTGTTTATTGTTTATATTTTGATTTTATTGTAATCTGTTATTTGGGCTTGGCCTCATGTGAGCCGTCCCGTGTTTCCATTGGGGAGATGGGGGTGGGGTACAAATAAAATTTATTATTTATTATTATTATTATTTGCTTGGATTTTGTGTAACATGGTTTTATCATTGTCCCTTCAAGTTGTTTCTCACCTAGAGTGATACTAAGATAAATTTTTCTCCAGGGCTTTTTGTGCCATATTTTTTAATTAGTGTACCATTGCCTTCCTCTGAGTCTAGAAGAGTGTGGCTTACTCAAGGTCACCTAATGAGTTTCATGGACGATGGGAATTTGAAACCTGGTCTCTGGCATCATAGAGTAATGCTGAAATCATTACAAGATGCTGACCTACATTTAAGTTATTTAGTCAGGAACCCAGCTGCTAAATTTTGAACCAGCTTTACTCAAATTTTATTCTTCATTTCCTTACTCCCATTCTATCAACAGGAGCGCCTAATTTACATGTGACCTTGAAGTAAAATGATTTGTCAAGCGCTTGTACTGCATTCCCTGTCGTGGTCCCTGTGAATCGTACTTATGGTATTTCCCGCACCTGCGCGGACAGTTCGGAATCTTTAAAAAGCTAATATCGCTTTAAATTGTAGCCCCGCCCACACTCGAGCATATATAGCCAGTGGGAGGGGCTGCCACCTCAGATCGTTTACTCCGCCGCCATTGCGACAGCTAGGAATCTTTCTCATATGACTAGCGTATATTTTATAAGAATTATACTTTTAATTTTATTTTATTAGTATTATTCAAAATTTATTATTGCCATGATTGGCTTTATTTATTAGAATAAGCTTTTATTTTTCAAATTTAATTATAGCCATGATTGGCCTTATTTATTACAAGTTTTTATTATTCAAAATCTTATTATTTGTCATGATTGGCTTTATTAGAAGCTTTTGTTATTGAAATTATTATTTGCCATGATTGGCTTTTATTATTCAAAGATTTTATTCAAATTTTATTATTTGCCATGATTGGCTTTATTTACTATAAGTGTTAATTTATTCAAATTTTATTATTAGCCATGATTGGCTTTATTTACTATAAGTATTAATTATTCAAAATTTTATTATTAGCCATGATTGGCTATAAGTATTAATTATTCAAAATTTTATTATTGGCCATGATTGGCTTTATTTACTATAAGTGTTAATTAAAATTTTTATTATTATTGCTATGATTGGCATCAATTGCCACTATTATATATATATAGCCCCTCCCACTGGCTATATATGCTCGAGGGGAGTGTGGGCGGGGCTACAATTTAAAGCGATATTAGCTTTTTAAAGATTCCGAACTGTCCGCGCAGGCGCGGGATATACCATAAGTACGAATTCACAGGGACCACTCAGGGAACTACAGTTACAGGTAAGCAACTAATAAATCTGCCATTTTTAGCAGCTAAAAGATATATGCTGGTGTGATGTTTTCAAGAGTCAAATGAGCAGTTGAATTAGTATTTTTTGTGTCAGTAGAAACAAGTTGCTTCTGGTGTGAGAGAATTAGCCTGTCTGCAAACACGTTGCCCAGGGGTGCCTGGGTGTTTTACCATCCTTTGGGAGGCCTTTCTCATGTCTCCGCAAGGAAACCTGGAGCTGACACTTCTGAGGGGTAGATTTATTTCGCTACCTGTTATTACTGTTTTTAACTTTATTTATACCCCGCCAACATCTCCCCAAGTGGACTCGGGGCGGCTTACATGAGGCCAAGCCCAATTGCACATAATAACAACACAACAGCAAATAATAAAACAATACAATCAATATAACTCACACCTAAGCAGTAACAGACAATTAAAAACCATTTGGGCCGGGCCAAATGTGAATATTAAAATTTTAAAATAAATAAACACTGGGGTAGGGACAGAGGTAGAATGTATATAACAGGAAGGTCCAAAGGATAATGTGGTGCAGGCAACCCAACAGGTAATGAAAGTGCTTCTGAGGACATTTTCAGAGATTGAACACAGCAGGGCGTTATTTACTTTATTCAGGGAAGGCACATTGGAACAGCCACGTCTTCAGGCTCCCCGTAAAGACTGCCAAAGTGGGAGCTTGTTTAATATCCTTGGGGAGCGCGTTCCAGAGTCGGGGGGCTACTACAGAGAATGCCCTCTCCCTCGTCCCCACCAAACATGCCTGCGAAGGGACTGGGAGCGAGAGTAGGGCCTCTCCAGATGATTGGAGAGATCACCTGGGTTCGTAAACAGAAATACGGTCACATAGGTCAGTCTTTCTCAACCTGTGTGCCGTGGCACACTAGTGTGCCGTGACGGACCTCCTGCTGTGCCGCGATAAAAAGTTCTCTGCCCCCTTCCTCCCCCCCTTCCTCCCCCCCCTCCTGCCGAACTCCTACTGCTTGGGAGAGGAGGAAGGGCCAGGCAGTGGCGAAGAAAAGAAGGGGCCGGGCGCCGCCTCCTTGGCCGTTTCCCCAGCCAGCCTCAATCCGCCATGACTCCCACCATGACTCTCGCCCTCGCTCGCTGAAGCCGCGTGGAGGAGGAGCCCCGCCCACTGAAGCCCGTCCACTGCTCATGCTCCTCCTCTGTAGGAGAGCTGAAGCTGGGGGATGGGGCAGGGCATGGCGCGGCCTGGCTCTGCCCCTACCCGGCCGGCACTCCCAGCAGCTGCTCCAGCCTTGAGGGGACAGTGCCAAGCCAGCATTGTGCTGGCTCTGGCACCGCTGGCTTGGCACTGCCCCCTCAAGGCTGGAGCAGCTGCTGGGAGAGGTGAAGCCGGGGGTAAAAGGCGGGGCATGGCGCAGCCTGGCTCCGCCTCCTCCCCAGCTTCGGCACTCCCAGCAGCTGCTCCCAGCAGGCCACCAACCCCCAGCCATTCTTTACTGTGTTAGAGTGTCATTTTGTGTCATTTTGGTTGGTGGTGTGCCCCCAAAGTTTTTAATGTTAAAAGTGTGCCGCGGCTCAAAAAAGGTTGGGAAACACTGGTGCAGACAACCCAACAGGTAATTAAAGTGCTTCTGAGGACATTTTCAGAGATTGAACACAGCAGGGCGTTATTTACTTTATTCAGGGAAGGCACATTGGAACAGCCACGTCTTCAGGCTCCCCGTAAAGACTGCCAAAGTGGGAGCTTGTTTAATATCCTTGGGGAGCGCGTTCCAGAGTCGGGGGGGCTACTACAGAGAATGCCCGCTCCCTCGTCCCCACCAAACATGCCTGCGAAGGGGCTGGGAGCGAGAGTAGGGCCTCTCCAGATGATTGGAGAGATCACCTGGGTTCGTAAACAGAAATACGGTCACATAGGTAAGCGGGTCCCAAACCGTTCAGGGCTTTGTAGGTAAGAATTGGGACCGGAAGATGAACGGCAGCCAATGGAGCTCCTTAAACAGGGGAGTGTCTCACATGCGTTTTTAACTATGTGCCATGTGTAACTTGAATGTCTGTGACTTGGGGACTGCCTTGTATTTGAGTCTAAAGATTAGACTTGCTGAAGCTTTGTCCTTGGTTCGAATACTAGTTTCTTTTTCTTTTATTTCACTTTTGTAACAGAGACAGTGCAGACTTCACAATTTCACAACCGCTGCATCTCTTCATCTCGCTGCCATTAGGATTCAGAGGGCTTACAGAAGTCATCTTCAGTCAAAGCGAGCACAAATGCAACTTTCTTCTGTTTTGTATATTCAGGTTAGTTTGGGGCACAGAGGCATAATTAAGTGCTTTGTACTGAAATTCATTTAATCTGTTCACAAAAATATTCAGAGCCTCGTTTCAAATCATGTTGCTTAAGCTTCAGACATAAGAAGCTGTGGCTGAATTCTTTCTAAATGTAACACTAATACATATTCTCTTTTGGGCTCTATTTGTCTTTAAACAGCGGTGGTATCGAGCCAAACTGCAGAGAAGGAAATATCTCAAGTATCGTGGAAAAGTTGTTACAATCCAGAGAATGGTGAGGAGATGGATGAGCTACAAAAATAAATCTACATGTGCAATTAATAAAGACATGAGGCAAGCAACACTGGAGAATGGAGTAACAAAATTTCAGGTAAATCAACAACTTCAAGGCACTGTATTGTTCCGAAGAGCCAAAGAAGTATTTGCATGTTTGTGTTTGTTGCCTGTCCGTATTGGCAATAGAGCAGGGGTGCTCATTAGGTAGCTCGGGAGCTACTAGTAGATCTTCGGCCCTCTTCCAGGTGATCTTCAGGCCTCACCAGCCAGATGGGCGCTCCTGCCATCTTGCGCACACCCTGCCCTGCACGCTCTCCTGCTGCTGGCGTCCACTCTCACAGTGCTTCTTTTGCCTGCGGGGCATTGCAGGAAGAAGGAAGCACGAGGCGGGGCCTCTGGAGGGAGCGCCCTACATCTCTCTCGCCCAGAAGCAGCTGTGCAGCCTCAGTTGCTGGCGAGACAGGCAGGGCGGAACGCTCCCTCTGGATGCCCCGCCTCATGATTTCCCCTTCCGGCAATGCCCCGCAGGCGGAAGAAGCGCTGTGCGGGTGGAAAACAGCAGCAGGAGCACGCGCGGTGGCAAGGGAGCACATGGGAGCACAAGGCGGCAGGGGCAGGTAGATCTTTTGGACTTGATTGCTTTAAGAGTAGCTCGCATGCTGAAAAAGTGTGAGCACCCCTGTAGAGTATCTGTATCTCATCCTTTCTCCAAAAGGTGCAGCTGTAGTATTAATTGGTAGTCAGTTAAATACCATATATGCTCATGATAATGAAGCCTATGAGAGTAGGTGCAAGGCCTGACAAAATCAAGATACTGAATCGTGTGCAGAGCCAACATTTCAGTTTTCATCAGATAGAGGGTTAAAGCAAAATGATCAGACCAGGTCCTAATTTTCTTTAAATAGTTTGCTATCACTTTAAGATTGACTAATTTGAAAAGAACTCAGTGTTTCAAGGCATAGTAACCTGTGAACCACATTCAGTATACCAGGGGTCGGGAACCTATAGCTCGCGAGCCAGGTGTGGCTCTTTTGATGATTACCTCTGGCTCGCACCGGGGGGCTGTGGCAATGCCCCTCCTCCTCTCTTTCTCTTCCCTCAGCCAGAAACATAGGCAGATCCGGCAGTGGCGCAAGAGCCATCGTGAGAGCGCACGCAGGGGGAAGGAGGGGGCGGAGGAGGAGGAAAAAGAGAAGGCCACTCTCGCAAGAACTCCCACCAGAGGGGAAGGGAGGGGCCAAGAGGAGAATTGTGAAGAAGGAGAAGGGGTTTCTTTCTCTCCCTTCCTCCCAGAAGGAAAGTGGGAGGATGGAGTGGGCAGGGATTGGAGAAAGATGGCACACGGCTGCTGACACGGGAGGGGAGGGGGGAGTGAGAGAGAGAGCAGGCCTCAGGGCGTGTGGCGGGTGCCTGCAGGCAGCCCACCAGGTCCGAGGCAATGGGAGTGCGGAGGCGAGCGGGGTCCTGCCCCTGCTCGCCACCGGAAGCTCAGAATCCGGAGGTGTGGCGGGCCCCACAGGCAGCTGCCAGGCCCGAGCCAACAGCAGGCGGGGAGAAAGCACGACCCCAGCAAGCGCAGGGGGGGGGTGTGGGCCGAGTTCCTCCCCCCACCCAACATAGTAAGCTCCGGGCAAGAGGCCCGGAGCAGGCCGCAAGATGCCTGGCGAACCCTGCCGGACCCGGGACAAATGGCTGAGAGGGCCGAGAAGGCCACGGGAAAACCACGTGGAGGGCCCTACCCCAGTCTTTCTCAACCAGTGTGCCGTGGCACACTAGTGTGCCGTGACGGACCGTCTGCTGTGCCGCGAGAAAAGCTCTCTGCCCCCCTTCCTTCCTCCTCCTCCTGCCAAACTCCTGCTGCTTGGGGGGGGAGGAAGGGCCGGGGGGCGGCGAAGAAAAAGAAGAAGGGGCCGGGGCATCGACTCCTTCGGCCATTTCCCCAGCCAGCCTCCAATCCGCCATGACTCCCGCCATGACTCTCGCCCCTTGCTCGCTGAAGCCGCGTGGAGGAGCCCCGCCCACTGAAGCCCGTCCACCGCTCATGCTCCTTCTCTGTGGGACAGCTGAAGCTGGGGAGGGGGCAGGGCCTGGCGTGGCCTGGCTCTGCCCCCGTCCCCGGCTTCGCACTCCCAGCAGCTGCTCCAGCCTTGAGGGACAGTGCCAAGCCAGCATTGTGCTGGCTCTGGCACCGCTGACTTGGCACTGCCCCCTCAAGGTTGGAGCAGCTGCTGGGAGAGGTGAAGCCAGGGGGAGGGGGCGGGGCATGGCACAGCCTGGCTCCACCCCCTCCCTGGCTTTGGCACTCCCAGCAGCTGCTCCCAGCAGGCCACCAACCCCCAGCCGTTCTTTACTGTGTTAGAGTGTCATTTTGTGTCATTTTGGTTGGTGGTGTGCCCCCGGATTTTTTTAATGTTAAAAGTGTGCCGCGGCTCAAAAAAGGTTGGGAAACACTGCCCTACCGGGCTCAGGGCCATCGGTGAGGGGGGGGGCACGGGCCCCCATGAGCCCACCCTTCACAGGAACATAGGCGGCCTTTGAATAAAGGCCACAAGAAATCCGCAGGCGCGGCGCGGAGCAGAGGAAGGCAGGGAGACATGGAAGGGGGAAGTCTCTTCCAAGGGAGCATGAAAAGCGGCAGTGCAGCTGGGCACTAGGCCTGCAAGCCCAGCGCCCTTCCTGTTGCTCCTCTTGCTGCTGCTGGTGGAGCTGCTCCTCCACAAACCGAAGCACACCAGAGGTCGCATTAATGGTGAGTAGTATAACAACATTATTTTTAAAAATAAATTCAGTCTTAAAATATATTATATGGCTCTCCATTTCCAAATATTTTGCTTTTATGGCTCTCTGAGTCAAAAAGGTTCCCGACCCCCGCAATATACTAAAAACCACAATTTGAAATGTTGCATGAATAACAGATCTCTCCCATTTCACCTCTTCTCAGATGTTATGAATGTCATAACACTGGAATTGGTTGGAAAATTATAAAGGAAGTACACCTTTTTGCTCCCGAAACACGGCCAAATATTTTGGCCGTTACCTCTCTTGCCCCTTAATATTAAGTCTTCTTTTTTCCCTTTCTTTCTATTTGTAAGGCATTGTGGAGGGGGTACTCGTGGAGGAGGAAGACGGACACTCCCGAAACTCGAGCTCTGCGAGACAGCTTGGTGATTGCCAACAAAGAAAGCAAAGAGGAGAAAAAGCTGTGTAACAGAACTACCCTGGCTGTTCATCAGCTTCTCAAATATAAACATTTTTCTTACATTCTGGCAGCTTTAAAAGACCTGGGTTAGTCATTCCTTTTTAACAATCTGTGATGCGTCATTATACAAATTGTCAGGCTTCGGTGTATGTGCAAAAGGAAGAAAAAAAGCGAGAGAGGAATACATGTTTTGGAATAATAGTTAGTAACGCATAACTTATATTTACCAATTTATTCTTTGATCTCATATCCCAAAGGGGGGAAAGAAAAATACAAAATGAGCCGGATCAGCCAAACTGATTTATGCCAGTCTAAAAATGAAATTTAAATCGGATCCTATCCTATCACTACTGCATTTCTATCACTAAAATGGAAAAACCAGAATCTCAGTCAACAATTTATATAGCCTTGTTCTCACTCATCCCTAGTGAACCTCCAATCTCTTGCAAATCTCTCACTTTCCACGAATTAAGGCTAAATAAACGCAACTGTGGCTCCATCTGCACTGCCATATAATGCAGTTTGAATTGTATATATAGTCAGTGTAGACTCATATATTGCAGATTGAACTGGCTTATATTAGTCTACACTGCCACAATCCAGTTTGATGCAGTTAATCTCAGGATGATATTTAATATTTTTGTTGCTAATTGTGTTGTTTTTATATTGTTGTTTATTAATTGTTTTAATGTGTTTTATCTTGTGGGCATTCGTTGCCATGTGTACACCGCCTTGAGTCGCCTTTAAGCTGAGAGGGCCGGTATCAAAGTATAGTAAATACATAAATCTATTACATATAATAAAAGTCAGTGTTCGCGGGCGGTGGGCCGAGCGACCGAGCGAATATGTGCCAGCGTTTCGATTGGCTGCCACTCCGGGATCATTTGCATAACTGGCTTGATTGGCCGGCGTCCCAACATTCCAACACAGCACAGAGAGGAAAGGGAAGGGCCTGAGGCAGGCATAAATGGCTGGAGTTGAAGTTAGCCAGTTGACAGTTTTTTCTGTTGGAAATGGAATGTTCAGTACCTTCAGCCAATACACTTCTAAGGTGACTCAGGGAAAGCATAAGGCCTCGGGCACTCAGCCACTGCGGCCCACAGCAATGACGGATCAGGACCAAACATGGCAAACAAGGGACCAATGGCCCACTTCACAACCTGGTGTGGCTTAGGGCAGGATGGGCCACGAATGATGGGATTTGCAGTACCTTCACCTCATTCACTTCCCAAACAACACTGCAGCCCCTATAAATCACAGACCAGGCCCACAATTGACAACAAGGCTTCCTTAACTTGATTTTCCTGACTAGGCCCCTAATAAAGACCAAACTTGGCACACAGACACCCCAAGATGAACCCTACATCCTGGTGCAGTTTGAGGAAGGATGGACCATGGATGATGAGACTTGCAGTACTTTAATTCACTTCCTTAGAGCACTGTGGCTCACACCAATGACGAACTATGGCACACAATGCCTTCCTCAAATAACCCGAGCACCGCCGGGTCCCCAAGCGAGTAAATTCTGAAACTGCATTATATGGCAATATAGGTAGGGCCTGAGAGTCTGTTTCTGTAGGCTGCTTGCACAATTTAGAACCAGAGGCTTTAAATTACATTGTAGCCGAAAACATAGAAATTAAATATATTTGGCTCCACATTGATTGTGGTGCCTATAGAAGTATCCTAGATTATTATTGCAGCGCAGGGAGCGCTTTAAAAGATGTGTGACAGGAGTAGAGAGTGGAAACAGTGGCGGAAGTGGGCCTGGTCTGTGAATCCTCTCGCCTTCGCATGATTGTAAGAATGTGACTCGAAGAAATTAATAGGAGTCCTCAATCAGTGAGGACTTATTGGTGGTTTCACCTTTCTATTAGACATATACTTGGGCTGCCTGTTAGTAGTGGAAAGATATATTACTATGGTTCCTCTTTTATTCTCCAGAGGTTGTAACTAGGCTATCTCCTGTGTGTTGTGAAAGCATGGCACAGACTGAAGCAGTTTCCACTATTTTTACTTTGATACGAAGTTGCAATCGGAGTGTTCCATGCATGGACGTCATCAGATACTCTGTTCAAGTCCTGCTCAATTTATCAAAGGTAATTATGGATGTCCAAATTGTGTGTGTGTGTTTTGGGGGGCGTGTGTAAACAACTTTGTTTTGTGATACATTTGTATTTTAAAAGTTTATATCTCTTGGCTTAGAACAAGACACTGTTCTTATGTAGCTTTTTACAATTGAAATGTTTATTTATTTATTTATTATTTATTTATTTATTTATTTGTTCCATCTTGTATTCCGCCCCTCCCTGCAGGCTCGGGGCGGATAACATCATAAAATTCGGCAGGCATGTACATCCATGTCGCCATACAATAAAATGCAACATAAAACATACAATAAAACAAAATACAATAGGTCCCGAGATTAAAATTATGTACATGCCATGGCATTCCCTGAACCAGGGTGCTGATTAGGAAGATGAGTACATTCGGCTTACATCATTTATATTCCGCCCTTCTCACCCCGCAGGGGACTCATGGCGAATCACAATGCACATATACAGGCAAACATTCAATGCCATAGACCAGTTTTTCCCAACCGTTTTTGAGCCGCAGCACACTTTTTACATTTGCAAAATCCTGGGGCACACCACCAATCAAAATGACGCAAAATGACACTCTAACACAGTAATACATATAGTTAATATGTTTTTAAATGTATTTATACACTCAGTGTGAAACCTGGGCCTGTTTCGATGAACTCAACATAGATATCCTGGCAGGAATGGCAGAAAGACACAAACTTCCCACACAGAACTCCCATAACCAAGAGAAAATGCTATAAGAGTTTGGTGGGCATTGACCTTGAGTTTTGGAGTTGTAGTTCACCTATATCCAGAGAGCCATGTGGACTCAAACAATGTTGGATCAGGACCAAACTTGGCATGAATACTCAATATGCTCAAATGTGAACACAGATGGAGGGGAAATAGACCTTGACATTTGGGAGTTGTAGTTGCTGGGATTTATAGTTCCCCTACAATCAAAGAGCATTCTGAACCCCACCAATGATAGAACTGGGCCAAACTTCCCACACAGAACCCCCAGGAGGCAAGAGGAGGTCTCTACTTGGGGAAAGGGAGACGGGCCTTCCCAATGCATGGAGAGGGAGAGACCAAGTAGACAACGGGTGGGGAGGGGGGGGGTGTTTGTAATTTTGTACCTTTATCGAGGTAGGTTTCTTAGGGTTTTTATACTTCAACACACTAGACTCCCTCCCCTTTCCTGGAGGTTCCAATTTCCCACGGCACACCTGATGATCGCTCAAGGCACATTAGTGTGCCCCGGCACACTGGTTGGGAAACACTGCTCTAACCATTTAAACCTTTAACCTTTATCTAGTAATGTCATCCCAATCGATAGTTTGCACATTTAAATTCTGATATAATTGTATGCTTAGAACAGCGTTTCTCAACCTGGGGGTCGGGACCCCTGGAGGGGTCGTGAAGGGGATATCAGAAGAGTTGCCAAAGACCATCAGAAAAACATTTTTTTCTATTGGTAATAGGGTTCTTTGTGGGAAGTCTGGCCCAATTCTATCATTGGTGGGGTTCGGAATGCTCTTTAATTGTAGGTGAACTATAGGGTTTTTATACTTCAACACACTAGACTGCCCCCCCCCCTTTTCTGGAGGTTCCAATTTCCCACGGCACACCTGATGATCGCTCTCGGCACACTAGTGTGCCCCAGCCCACTGGTTGGGAAACACTGCCATAGGCATACAACATATATAGACAGACATAGAGGCAATTTAACATTCCAGCTTCTGGCCACCAGGGAGAGCTGTTGCATTCCTTCGTTCTTTTTGTGTACTTCCTGGAGATTTATGGCCTCGTAAATCAGTTAAATTTAGCCTCCCCACAAAGTGGTACCTAAATTTTCTACTTGGCAGATGCAACTGTCTTTCGAGTTGCAAAGGTCCGCAACGAGCTACACAAATTGGTCGAGGGTTCACCCCGACCTGGGCAGGCCTTGAACCCATGACCTTCTGGTCAGTAGAGATCTTATGCAGCTGACACCCAGTCAGCTGCACCACATTCTCGGTGCATGTTAGGTCATGTATTCATTGGGGAAACTATTTTTAACCTCTGAAGTGCATTTAGTCCGCTTTAATTGTGTACATCAAACAATGTAGACGAAACACTGACACGATAGGGTTTGAGCAACTTTGCTTGGAAAATGAACAGTAATGTGGTTTTAGCTAAATGGATTGAGGCTTGGCTTTTTCATTTGAAAAGTGCATCATCTCAATTTTATTTGTGATGTAATGCATAAATATAACATTTTCCAGGAGCTGAGCTTTGAGTTTAATAGTGCTATACTATAGGGAAGAAAAATTAATAACCAAATTTATCATTTATAATATTATAATTAATACAATATAATAATAATAATATAATTATATATTTTATATTATATATTTATTTATTGTTCGATCCTGTATGCCGCCACTCCCCGAGGGCTCGGGGCGGCTCACAGCACAATGTAAAACACCATAAAAGCAAAGATAATGGTATAGTACAATATAATAATAATAATATTGTGCTATGGTAATAAAATAATATTTTGTATTTACATATTACTTGTAAGCTGCTCTGAGTCCCCTTTGGGATGAGAAGGGTGGTATATAAATGTCGTAAATAAATAATAAGTCTGAACGAATTATTGATATCTATATTTTTACTGTCAGTAGCCTTATTGATGATCCCAGTTGAGACTGCTTTGCTCAAAGTTACTGTGCATTTCAGTGTGGTCTTTTCTTCTAGTATGACAAGACCATTGACACCGTTTACGCTGTGGAAAGATGTCTGGAAACTCTGTTGGACTTGCTTCAGATGTACAGAGAGCGAGCTGGTGACAAAACTTCAGAAAAGGGTGGAAGCATTTTTACCAAGACATGCTGCCTGTTTGCTCTTCTTTCAGAAGATTCAAAAAGAGCTTCTGTAAGCTTTAACCCTTTCCTCCCCTTTGCATCTTCCTTTTTTTATGTAAAAAAATTGCCAGACCAAGCGGCTTAACATTGAAGTTGCCACTGCATGCAATTGATATATATTGATAAAAGCCTAATCCAGGGGTCGGGAACCTTTTTGACTCAGAGAGCCATAAAAGCAAAATATTTGGAAATTTATTTCAGTGACAGCCATATAAAATATATAATGTATTTTAAGACTGAATTCAACTAAATATCTCTTCTCTATCTCCATATCTCTATATCTCCTCTATCTCTATCTCTATACCTTTATAAAGCGGAATGTTTGTATGTGTCCGGAGGGTGGAAGGATATGTGGCAGCTATCTGATTGGCTGCCACTTTCACAGGCCACTGCGAACAGCACAAGCAACGGACCTGAACCACACTTGGCACACATAACCCCCATGACCCCCTTTACGTCCTGGTGCGGTTTTGGGGAGATGGCCCACGGATTATGGGATTTGTAGTACTTTCAAACACTTTGGTTCCCACAGACCACTGTGGCCACCAACAAGGACCAATACCGACCACACTTGGCACACACAGCCCCCATGACCCACTCTACATCCTGGTGCAGTTTAGAGGAGAGCGGACCATGGATGATGGGACTTGAAGTACCTCTACTCACTTCCCAACTCCACTGCGACCCTCATCCAATTACTGATCAAGACCAAACTTGGCACACATAACCCCCATGACTGCCTTCAGGTTCTGGCGCAGTTCGGGAGAGGATGGACAATGGATGATGGGATTTGTAGTACTTTCACACCCCTCTATTCCCACAGACCACTGCCGCCCCCAACAAACACTGATAAAGACCACACTTGCCACACAGAGCCCCAGTGACCCACTCTACATCCTACTGCAGTTTGGAGGAGGGCAGACCACAGATGATGGGACTTGCAGTACCTTCAGTAATTTCATGATACCACTGCAACTCTCAATAATGATGGATCAAGACCAAACTTGGCACACAGAGCCCCCAGGACCCAATCTACATCCTACTGCAATTTGGAGGAGGGTGGACCACAGATGATGGGATTTGCAGTACCTTCAGTAATTTCATACCACTGAAACTCCCAATAATGATGGATCAAGACCAAATTTGCCACACACAGCCCCCATGACCCACTCTACATACTGCTGCAGTTTGGAGGATGGTGGACCGCAGATGATGGGACTTGCAATACCTTCAGTAATTTCATAACACTGCAACTCCCAATACTGATGGATCCAGGCCAAACTTGGCAGACACAGCCTCCATGACCCACTCTACATCTTGCTGCACTTTGGAGGAGGGTAGACCATGGACAATGGGACTCGCGGTGCCTTCACTATCTTCCTGACACCATTGCGAGCCACATAACCTGAGGACTCAGCCCCCGCCTTCCCTGACTACCGGACCGAAGCGGCTGTTGTCGCTGGTGCCCCCTCCAGAGGCGCCAGATGTCTCCGAAATCCTGGCAAGGGCCCCGGAGGCGCGACCCGACGCCGAGCTTGCCAGCTGCTGGCACCCCCTCATGAGCACCCTGGTCACAACCCCCTCCGCCTCCCTCTGACGGCCGGGGGCTGACGGATCCATTGAGCCGGGGTAGTGCAGCTCTGGAACCGGCAAGCCCCGGGGGGTGCCCAGCACGGAGGCCAGGCGGCCGCCGGAGAAGGCGGCGTCGGAGGCCGAAGAGCAGCAGACCCCCTGGTCCTAGGACACTCGCCACTGTCTGCCCGGGAGAAGGGAGGCTTGCCTCGCCCGGATCCAAGCCCTGGATCCCGCTGCAAGCCAGAACCTTCTGGGGTCCGGGCTTTGGGCGTTGGAAGCCCACTCCTGCAGGCCCACAACGGAAGAAGGACATTAACCCCACAGATCGGGCACCCCCTGCCAGATCTCTAGACAATGGGAGACTGGCCACCTCGGACCAGTTTTATGGGATCACCTTGAGACACCTTTGCTTCCCCCCTTCGATGGGAGAGTAGGGCCCGCTTGACCTGCTGGGCACTCTCCCGTCGGTTCTCTGCTTCCACCTCTCTTCCCTCCCCCTTCCTCTCCTCTTATTGTCTGTATTGTTCTTTGTTTGTTATATTGACAATGTAATTCTCTGTGTTGCCGTTTTGGCTTTGTAAGCCGCTGCGAGCCTTAGGGAGTTGGCGGCGTAAAAGTCCAAACAAACAAACAAATAAATAAATAATTGCTAAAGACCAACTAATACATTTCTCAAATAACCCGGGCACCGCCGGGTCCCCAAGCTAGTGAGTACCATACAGATGACTTTTAAGCCTGGAAAATCCCTGCTGAACTTGGGGGTCGTCTAGTATGCCGGGTATAAAAAATCACGCCGCATTGAAAGCCAATGGAGGCCTAGAATGGAGGAGCCTCGGTGAAGTGAAATCCGGTGGCTTCACCGAGGCTCGTCCAGGCCCGCCTCGGCTTCCAATGCAACGGAGGAGGAGGTGATTCAGCTGAATCAAACAAACAAAATACAGTATAAGACTGTTTGGCAAACTCTAAGAAACGCTCTTGTGTGTAGAAAGACTAATCTATATTAGTACACAATGTCTAAGTAAGAATTATAATTAACATATACACAGTTATATATTCAATAATCAAGTGCATCCAGTAACAGCATATAATCACAGGTAACAATCAAATAATGAAAAGTGTCCATATTCTAATTTAAAGTCTCAGTAGAGATGGAAAATAACTTGCTAGTAAAGCGAGTCCAAGGATAGCAAAAATAACAGCATGAATGATCACAACTCACTAAGCGGCAGTTTCTCCATTCTACGCAGTTAACGGAGCTCCGGCAAGCGGGGGCTGTGACTGACGCTCCTGACGTCAGTGCGTTCTCCCGTGAGGTCAGGGAGCTGTAGTTTTATTTTTTACAATTTTATAATTTTAACTGTTAATTGTATTGTTTTTATATAGTTGTGTATTAATTGCTTGTTGTATTTTATATTGTGGCATTGTTGCCGCATGTACACCGCCTCGAGTCGCCTTCGGGCTGAGAAAGGCGGTAAATACAATAAATCAATCAATAAATATAAATAAAAATGTAATGTTCGTTCATGGGATTAATATAACTCAAAAACCACTGGACAAATTGACATCAAATTTGAACACAATACACCTATCAGGCCAACGAGTGGCCATCACTCATAAAAACACTTTAAAAAACACAGTAGAAGAGAGTTAAAAAGCCAAAAACCAAAAATTACATTACAACGCATGGCAGGGGATGGCTAGTTTATTTCAAACTAGCTTGGGGACCCGGCCCTGCCCGGGTTATTTGAGAAAGACATTGTGTGGCAAATTTGGTCCGTATCAGTTGTTTATTTGGCTCGCAGTGGTGCCGGGAAGTGAGTGAAGGTACTTCAAGTCCCATAATCCATAGTCCATCCTCCTCCATTTTGCACCAGGATGTAAAGTGGGTCATGGGGGCTCTGTGTGCCAAGTTTGGTCTTGATCAGTAATTGGATGAGGGTCGCAGCAGTCTCGGGAAATGAGTAAAGGTAGCTCAAGTCCCATCATCCATGGTCCACCCTCCTCCGAACTGCACCAGGATGTAAAGTGGGTCATGGGGGCTTTGTGTGTGAAGTGTGGTCTTCCTCAATCACTGGATGAGGGTTGCAGCGAGCTCAGGAAGTGAGTGGAGGTACTTGAAATCCCATCATCCATGGTCCGCCCTCCTCTAAACTGCAGTCGGATGGAGTGTGGGTCATGGGGGCATTGTGTGCCAAGTGTGGTCTTTATCGGTCTTGGTTTTGGGCCGCAGTGGTCTGTGGGGAATGGTTTGAAAGTACTACAAATCCCATAATCCATGGAGGTACATCAAATCCCATCATCCATGGTCCACCCTCCTCCAAACTGCAGTAGAAAGTAGCGTGGATCATAGGGGCTCTGTGTGCCAAGGTAGGTTACTGTCAATTCAGGCCACAATGTCCCATGAGCTGAGTCCTAGTCTGGAAAATCAAGTGAATGAAGCCTTACTGTCAATTCAGACCTTAAATAGTATCCCATTAAGTGAGGCCTAGTCAAAAAAATCAAGCTAATGAAGCCTTACTGTCAATTTTGGGCCTGGTCTGTCATTTATAGGGGCCACAGTGTTGTTTGGGAAGTGAATCAGGTGAAGGTTCTGCAAATCCCATTATTCATTGCTCATCCTGCCCTAAACCGCACCAGGTTGTGAAGTGGGCCAAGTTTTGTCCTGATCCATCATTGCTGTGGGCCACAGTGACTGACTGTCTGAGGCCTTTTCTTTTCCCTCTCTGTCACCTTAGAATGTTGGAATGTAGATGGCCAATCAGAGTACTTTATGCAAATACTCCCTCAGTGGCAACCAATCTCCTCTGTCTGGTGCCTTAGAATGTTGGAGTTCTGAGGCTGGCCAATCAGTGTCCTTTATGCAAATAATCCCACAGTGGCAACCAATCGAAACGCTACCACATATTCCTCCGTACCGCCGCAAACATTGACTTTTATTATATACACTAGCTTGGGGACCTGGCGGTGCCCAGGTCATTTGAGAAAGGCCTTGTGTGTCAAGGTTGGCCCTTATCATAAGTGTGCATGGCTCGTAGTGGTTTCAGGAAGTTAGTGAAGGTAGTGCGAGTCCCATTATCCATGGTGTACCCTCCAAAGTGCAGCAGGATGTAGAGTGGGTCATGGAGGCTCTGTCTGCCAAGTTTGGCCTTGATCGATCATTATTGGGAGTTGCAGTGGTATCATGAAATTATTGAAGGTACTGCAAGTCCCATCATCTGTGGGCCACCCTCCTCCAAATTGCAGTAGGATGTAGATTGGGTCATGGGGGCTCTGTGTGCCAAGTGTGGTCTGTATTAGTCCTTTTAGGTGGCCACAGTGGTCTGTGGGAACCAAAGTGTTTGTAAGTACTACAAATCCCATAATCCGTGGTCCATGTCCTCCGAACCACACCAGGACGTAAAGGGGGTCAGGGGGGTTATGTGTACCAAGTTTGGTGCAGGTCCATCACCCGTGCTGGTCGCTGTGGCCTGTGACAGTGGCAGCCAATCAGAACGCTGCCACATACATACAAACCCACACACATACAAACATACATACAAACATTCCGCTTTATTATATATAGAGAGAAGAGAGATAGAGATATAGGGATAGATAGATAGATAGATGTTCTATCTTAGAATCTCTTAAGTCGTCCAATTGGGCAGGCATTAACCATCGTCATGCTGGAGAACCTAGAGATTCCTGCTTTATAAAGCAGTTTTAGAACGCAGACTAATTGCATTGAATTGTATTTTATGATTGCACCAGCAATGTAAACTCGTGCAATGCAGTTCAATGCAGTCAATCTGCATTCTGAAACCGCATTATATGGTAGTGGAGATCCAGCCCTAGAGGGGAACTTTGTTGTTTGCATTTTTCTGCCTTCGTAGGGTCTTCTGCCCCTAACCTCAGCAAAATGACTGAATGTAAGTAATATGAATGCAACGAAATCGGAATAAATTTCAACGATCCCTTAAAATTGTAGATTTGGGGTTCGTTCAACAAAGGAAATGATCTTTTTTTCTTTAACAATAAAATGGTGACTTGGTTTTTCAGGAGATCCGAAGTAACCCTCAAGTACTTTCTCGCCTTCGGAGCCTGTACAGACTCACACTCCGCAAACATCGAATGGATGCCCAGAGGAATCTTGCCAGACAAAAATTGGCTTCATACATGAATGGGCATTGCTCTGAGCCAGTCACCTCATCAGGAAAAAAAGTGGTTTCGAGGTAAACGTTCTCAGTCCTACTTTGGGGCTTAATTCTTTTTACTGAAAATGTTTGTATTAATTACAGCATTTTCTTCACCCTACAGACAAAGGCCAGCCTGGATTTTGACGAAAGATAACTTTCAAGAGATTGTTGATCCGCTGCAAGCTATCGCAATGGTGATGGACACTCTTGGAATTTCTTCAACTGAAGCTTAATGATCTAAAACAACAACAACACGGATGGAAGCATTTGTGTCTTGTCTGTTCTATTCTTTTCTCTCTCTTTTACTCGTATTTCTGATCTTTTAATACTCTCTCTCTTAAATCCCACAGTTGTGATTAATCTCTTTTATACTCTGTTATGGTGTTCATATATTTGGATGTTTTCCTTTGTGCTTTTTGTTTTTTTTAAATATATTTCAATAAATACTTTTTTTAAAAAAAACTTTAAAAACCAACTTTACAGTTGCTTATTAGGCATGAGAAAAAAGTTATGAAAATGATTCGTTTCGTAAGAAATGCTACTTTTGAGTATTTCCGCACCTGGAACGCCAACCAGGAAGTGGACTTCCTTTTACGGTCCTTGAGGCCAACAATTTGCGTTAGGATCGTAATAAATTCTTAATTCTTAATTAATTAATTATTGTACTACCTACTCACTTCTCCCTGTCTTCTCCCCCTCATTTCCTTCCCGCCTTCATTCAGCTTCTTCTTTTTCCCGCATTTCTATGGGGAACTGGAAGTGACGCTGCTGCTAGGTAGGCAATGCATTCTGAAAAGTGTAGTCCTCCACGCTTCCCCCCCCCTTCTCTTCCCTGTTGCTCTGCTGCCATGCCGCATCGCAGGGGCCAGCGTCACACCCACGCTCGCTTCGCCCTCCTCTCTCCTGCGCTCTCTCAGATGCTTCTCCCCCTCCTTCTCTTCCCCGTTGCTCTGCTGCCATGCCCCATCGCAGGGGCCAGCTTCACACACACGCGCGTGCTTCTCCTCCTCTCTCTCCCCTGCGCTCTCTCAGATGCTTCTCTTCCCCGGTGCTCTGCCTTGCCCCATTGCAGGGGCCAGCTTCAGCCCTTCAGGTACGTGTTTTGGACTTCAACTCCCACCATTCCTCACAGCCTCACGCCTCTTCCTTTTCCTCTCAGCCTGGGCAAACTTGGGCCCCCTCGCTCCCTCGGGATCGGGGTGAGGGAGGGCAGCGAGGAGCCAGGGGGGGGGGGGCTCCTCTTCCTTTTTTTTGGCTGCTTCCAAGAATAGAATACCCCCTCCCTCCCTCCTTCCCTCCCTCCTTCCTATTTGGATAGTCCCATCTAGAATTCAGTGTGGTTTATTCAAGTTTTGGCCTACAACTCCCAGAAATCCCAGCCAATTTACCTGCTGTTAGGATTTCTGGGAGTTGTAGGCCAAAACCATCTGGAATGCGCATGCTATGGCAAACGAATTACTAACGAATTTCGTTAGTACTTAAGTTACATTTTAGAAATTTTTGGAAAATTTTTGTAAGTCTTTAATATACTAATCAAAAAAATCCCCCATTTGATTTTAGAATCGCCATTTTTGGGTTCTAAACCATGCCTATTGCTTATACAGCATTGTACTCATCAAAATACAGCAAAGAAGGCTTTTAAAGAATAGGTTAACTTATGCTGTGGATAAGATGGCTGCGTCATCTTTACAATTGGTGGCAGCGGTGGGATTTGAAGAATAGCCTGCCCTGCCACGGTTTAAAAGTTGGCAAATCCTAGGCAGGACAGTCAGAGGCTGGAAAGGAGCGGCTCCAATGTCAGCCAACCCAAGGGGCAAAGGAGCAACAGGCAGGCAGGACATTTTTCATATATCTACATACATATATGGAAAGTGTTCAATGGGAAACATTGCAACATATTTATTTTATTTAGACAACTGCAAGAGAAATGTAGAGAGCAGAACAAAGGACTCTATGTAACATTTGTCGATGTGGACGACTTCCTTTAGCTGGACAGGGTGGATCCTCTTCTAGATCCCACCGCTGCCACACTAATTTGAGGAGACGTAAGGTTTACTGTTCACCCTCTTAAACCGTGACAGGGCCGGCTATTTCCCCACTGCCACACCAATTTGTGAAGAGACCGAAACGCTGCCACCAATTATTATTTCTTGACCATTAGACTTGTAAATCTTCAAGAAAGGATCCAGAGGTGATCCAGGAAATTATAGACCAGTCAGTTTAACCTCAGTTCCAGGCAAAGTGATGGAAACCATTATTAAAGAAAATATTACTAGGCACATAGAAGAACAGGCATTGCTGAAAGAAAATCAACATGGTTTCTGCAAAGGCAAATCATGTCTTACTAACTTGTTAGAATTCTTTGAGGTGTAAATAAACACATAGATAAAGGGGACCCAGTCGATATTGTTTACCTTGACTTTCAAAAGGCTTTTGACAAAGTCCTCACCAAAGGCTCCTAAACAAGCTCTTCAGCCATGGAATCAGGGGACAGGTCTTGTCCTGGATTGGAACCTGGCTAAACTGTCGGAAACAAAGGGTGGTAATAAACGGACACTTCTCTGGGTGGAAAGAGGTGAGAAGTGGCGTACCCCAAGGTTCAGTTTTGGGTCCGTTACTTTTTAATTTATTCATTAATGATCTGGATGTAGGAGTGAATTCTGAGGTAGCAAAGTTTGCAGACGACACTAAATTGTTCAGGGTAATTAAAAATGAAACTGATTGTAAAGAGCTCCAGAAAGATCTCTCCAAATTGAGTGAATGGGCAACAAAGTGGCAAATGCATTTTAACCTAAACAAGTGTAAAGTCATGCACATCGGGGCAAAGAACCCCAACTACACCTACCAATTGATGGGGTCAAAGCTTTCTGAGACAAACCAGGAAAGGGATCTTGGGGTCTTGGTGGACAGCTCAATGAAGATGTCAACCCAGTGCGCTGCAGCAGTGAAAAAAGCAAGTTCTATGCTAGGCATGATCAGGAAGGGAATCGAAAATAGGTCGGCAAATGTTGTATTGCCACTCTACAAATCTATGGTGAGGCCACATTTGGAGTACTGTGTACAATTCTGGTCACCGCACCTCAAGAAGGATATAACGGAACTGGAAAAGGTACAAAGAAGGACAACAAAATGATCCAAGGGATGGAGCAGCTCCCTTATGAAACCAGGTTGCAACGCCTTGGTCTTTTCAGCCTTGAAAGACGGCGTTTAAGAGGTGACTTGATCGAAGTGTATAAAATCATGCATGGGATAGAAAAGGTGAATAAAGAAAACTATTTTCTTTGTCACAAAACACTAGGACTAGAGGCACTCCCTGAAGCTCCAAGGTAGGAAAATTAGGACTAATAAAGGGAAATATTTCTTCACCCAGAGGGTCATTGGGTTATGGAACTCACTTCCAGAAGAGGTTGTGACAGCTGTCAGCCTGAACAACTTCAAGGCAGGATTAGACAGATTCATGGATACCAAGTGTATCGGTAGTTACTGAAAAGGACATTCAAGTGCCACCTCGGAGTTGGTTGAGGTAGGCAGGATTTCCCTGGGTACTGGTTGTGGGGGTCGGGAGCAGGTCAGGGTTTTGCCCTCCTTCTGCTCGAGATCCCCGTGTACAACTGGTGGGCCACTGTGTGATACAGAATGCTGGACTAGATGGGCTGAGGTCCGATTCAGCATGGCTCTTCTTATCTTCTTATGTTCTTAAAGAGTGATGAGGAGACTTTACTTTAAAACAGCCACTATTTTATGAGAGAGATGTATTTGGAAACCCCTTTGTGAGGGAAGCTCTATTTGAAGTAATGAACTCTTCTCTGACAGGAATACACTTTAAAACCAGGCTTGACTCCAAATCACTGGCACAGAGAGGTTTATTTTGATGTAATAACAATTAATGATTTTTTTTGTTCAATAATTTTTATTGGGGTTTTCAATTACAGCATAACAGGGGTTGAAAAGGGGGTGGGAGGGGAGATTCCAGGAATCTTGGTAAGGATAAGAGGGGGAGGAACGGGGGCTGGGCAGGGGTAGAGGGTATTGAGGGAATCTGGGTGGGGGTACAAGTGGGTACGGGTGTTGGGAAGGGGGGTGGAGGAGGCGGGGGTTGAGCTTTCATCCTCGTTCTCCATCGTTTGGAATTTGACGTAGCCGATAATTAGATTCTGACCTTCAGGGTGTCGACATACCCTAGTCCCGGCTTTTGTCTCTCTTGGTGCTAGTAATATAAGAGTTCGTGGGTTTGGGGGGTTCGTCCGATTCCAGGTAGGCTCTAACTAGTCGCCCATCGCTGCGTACCAGCATCGGGTCTTCATATACCTCTTGAAGGGTAATCAATCTGTTGTCTTTTTCTCTTGACTGTAGAAACTTTTAATTGTTTGGTAAGGGTGTCTATGTCCATTGTCCGTTCCTTGTCTTTTAAAGCAGTTGTATCCCTGCCTTTCATTTTCCGTGGGTTTCTTCCTAACCGTACTCTTTGGGAGATTCTAGACCTTCTTCATCCACCTCTGGGGCTTCACATCTCGGAGGACTATAGTTTGTGAACATCCCTGGAGAGTGGGGACAGCTTTCCTCTGAACAATTAATGATTTATTCTTGTACACAGCTTGGTTTTGTATAACTTCTTCCGCGGAGGCACAGCTTAATAAGGTTACTAAAACTAATTATAGTACAACCAAAGTCACAATAGCTTCACTATTGTCTTTACCCAGCTAAATTAGCTGTTCACTTCAAAGATATAGGCACACACTAGCCTTCTTTAGGTACTTATAGGCACACTAGCCTTCTTTAAGTACCTTGTCTAAACCCTGCTCTTTCCCTTAGAGCTGGTTAGTCTTAAACTCTCACATTGAGCTTTTATCTCTCTCTCTAAACTCTTTCTCTGAGCTCTTCTCACACTGAGCTCTTTTCCCTGACTCTAATTTGAGCTCCTCACACTTTGAGCTCTCTTCCCTGACTCTAATTTGAGCTCCTCACACTTTGAGCTCTCTTCCCTGACTGACTTGCTTTCCCTCCTTCGTCTTGTTAGACACGTTCTGACTCCTCCCCTTGCAGCTTCAGAGCTATGTTGCCATGAATCTCTGCTCTCCCTGTAGCAGTGGCTTTTAATATCTAGCATTAGGGATCTGCTATCGCCCTCCCAACCAAACTCCAGAGGCAGACTGCTATCTGGAAAATGAAATTAAACAGGCCTCAAAAAGCAATAAATTAGTCATAATGGGGGACTTCAACTATCCCCGAATAGATTGGCTAAATTCTTGTTCTACGCATGAAAGAGAGACAAGGTTCCTCGACATGCTAGCTGATTATTCCCTTGAGCAGATGGTCATGGAACCAACCAGGGAAAGGGATCCTGGACTTGGTGCTAACTAATGAACAAGATCTCGTTCAAGATGTCCTTGTAACCGAGCCCATAGGTACCAGTGACCACAACACAATAACCTTAAACTTAAGTTTGGATAGCAAACTGTCAGTGAAAACTAACACAGAGACCTTAAATTTTCAAAAAGGGAATTTCACCAAAATGAGAAAAATAGTAAAGAACAAACTAAAAGGAACAGTAAAAAAAAATCAAATCCCTCAAAATGCTTGGAAACTGTTTAAAAATACTTTAAAACAAGCCGAACTAAAATGCATTCCTAAAACAAGAAAGAGGCCGGAAAGTCCAAGAGGACACCGGCATGGCTTACAAATGAAGTAAAAGATGTGATTGGAAAGAAGAAAAACTCATTTAAGAAATGGAAGGCTCTTCCTACTGAGGAGAACAGAAAGGAACACAAGCTCTGGCAAACTAAATGCAAAGCAACCGTCAGGAAAGCCAAGAGAGATTTTGAGGCACATATAGCTAAGAATATTTTAAAAATAGCAAAACTTCTTTAAGTACATCAGAAGTAGAAACCCAACTAGAAAAGCAGTTGGGCCACTTGAAAAAATGGTAAGAAAGGGGACAATAAGTGAAGACAAGGAGATTGCCGAGCGGCTAAACGACTTCTTTGCCTCCGTTTTCACACAGGAGGACAGACAACATGCCTGCAGCTGAGTCAGTTTTTTCAGGGAGGGAATTAAATGAATTAAACCAGATAGAGATAAACAAGGAAGATGTTCTCACATGCCTTACTAAACTAAATGTCAACAAATCACCAGGGCCAGATGGCATCCACCCCAGAGTTCTTAAGGAACTCAAGTGTGAAATTGCTGAAATTCTAGCCAAAATATATAACCTTTCTCTAAGATCAGGCACTGTACCCGAGGACTGGAGGGAGGCAAATGTAACTCCGATCTTCAAGAAAGGATCCAGGAGTGATCCAGGAAATTATAGGCCAGTTAGTCTAACCTCAGTTCCAGGCAAAGTGATGGAAACCATTATTAAAGAAAAAATTACTAAGCACATAGAAGAACAGGCATTGCTGAAGGAAAATCAACATGGTTTCTGCAAAGGCAAATCATGTCTTACTAACTTGTTAGAATTCTTTGAGGGTGTAAATAAACACATAGATAAAGGGGACCCAGTCGATATTGTTTACCTTGACTTTCAAAAGGCTTTTGACAAAGTCCCTCACCAAAGGCTCCTAAATAAGCTCTTCAGCCATGGAATCAGAGGACAGGTCTTGTCCTGGATTGGAACCTGGCTAAACTGTAGGAAACAAAGGGTGGTAATAAACGGACATTTCTCTGGGTGGAAAGAGGTGAGAAGTGGCGTACCCCAAGGTTCAGTTTTAGGACCGTTACTTTTTAATTTATTCATAAATGACCTGAATGTAGGAGTGAATTCTGAGGTAGCAAAGTTTGCAGACGACACTAAATTGTTCAAGGTAGTTAAAAATGAAACTGATTGTAAAGAGCTCCAGAAAGATCTCTCGAAATTGAGTGAATGGGCAACAAAGTGGCAAATGCATTTTAACCTAAACAAGTGTAAAGTCATGCACATCGGGGCAAAGAACCCCAACTACACCTACCAATTGATGGGGTCAAAGCTTTCGAGACAAACCAGGAAAGGGATCTTGGGGTTTTGTGGACAGCTCAATGAAGATGTCGACCCAGTCTGCGCCAGCAGCAGTAAAAAAGCAAATTCTATGCTTGGCATGATCAGGAAGGGAATCGAAAATAGGTCGTCAAATGTTGTATTGCCTCTCTACAAATCTATGGTGAGGCCACATCTGGAGTACTGTGTACAATTCTGGTCACCGCACCTCAAGAAGGATATAACGGAACTGGAAAAGGTACAGAAAAGGGCAACAAGAATGATCCAAGGGATGGAGCAGCTCCCTTACGAAATCAGGTTGCAACGCCTTGGTCCTTTCAGCCTTGAAAGACGGCGTTTAAGAGGTGACTTGATCGAAGTGTATAAAATCATGCATGGGATAGAAAAGGTGAATAGAGAAAAAATATTTTCTCTGTCACACAACACTAGGACTAGGGGCACTCCTAAAGCTCCAAGGTAGGAAAGTTAGGACTAATAAAGGGAAATATTTCTTCACCCAGAGGGTCATTGGGTTATGGAACTCACTTCCAGAAGAGGTTGTGACAGCTGTCAGCCTGGACAGCTTCAAGGCAGGATTAGACAGATTCACGGATACCAAGGGAATCAGTAGCTACTGAAATGGACATCCAAGTGCCACCTCTGTGTTGAAGGAGGCAGGCAGGATTTCCCCGGGTACTGGTTGTGGGGGGTCGGGAGCAGGTGAGGGTTTTGCCCTCCTTTCTGCTAGAGATCCCTGTGTACAACTAGTGGGCCACTGTGTGACACAGAATGCTGGACTAGATGGGCTGAGGCCCGATTCAGCATGGCTCTTCTTATGTTCTTATGTTCTTAATATCAGCCCTTCTCTCCTGCCTATCTCAATACTACCATATACATTTATCTATACAACACAATCACATCAACAGAGTCGACCTCACCAAAGCCTTCGACACTGAGCAGAAAAGATATGTGGCAGATCCTGGAATGACTAGAATGTTCCCCCAAATTCCTCAAAATGATTATCCTGTTACATGAGGGCCAGCACGGTCAAGTCAGATATGGCGATGCTCTCAGAGCCCTTTCTCATAACTAATGGAGTGAAACAAGGTTGTATTCTTGCACCAACCCTATTTACAATCCTCATCAGCATGATGCTCCAAAGGGCTACGGCAGATCTCGAAGAAGAAGAAGGCATATATAGATGGGAGGTGTCACACAGTGATTTCAGCCATGCCATCACTGCCCCCCTCGATCACTCCAGCACCCCCTAGGGGGCGGTACCACCCGCTTTGGGAATGACTGGTGTAACTGAACAAGTCTATATAGGGACCCTCAAATGCAGCTACTCACGTGCTACTGGATGGATCCCAGTCAAACACTTCCAAATCAGGCTTGTTAATTGCATCCTTCACACTTGGTTCTTTCTCGCACCCTACACATTCCACAGGTATTTATACTCTACTTGCTTTACCACCTCTGAAGATACCAGCCACAGATGCAGGTGAAGCATCAGGAGAAAATGCTGCTATGAACATGGCCATACAGCCCAGAAACCACACAACGCTCCCGTGATTCCAGATGTGAAAACCTTAGACCAGTAATTTTCAACCTTTTTTGAGCCGCGGCACATTTTTTACATTTACAAAATCCTGGGGCACACCACCAACCAAAATAACACTCTAACACAGTAAGACATATAGTTAATATGTTTTTCAATATATTTATACACCCACTTAGCTGGCAGTATTAACGTTTCTGCCACAGTGTGGGACTTTTTAAATTTAGCTACGAGATCAGTGACAAGGTAGCTAGCTTTGAGGGCTCTCTCGTTTACCTTTGTGGTTTTTCTCAAAGAATTTGCCTGTTTCTCATTGTATGTAAGCGTACAAAATAGTCCGTCGGCTAGTTTTGAACGGAAGGGTGTTTCATTTTGAAGGGGAAATTGATGCTTTAACAGGAGAAATGTCAGAGAGAGGTGATGCATTAGAATAGAAATGGAATAGCAGGGGCAGCTTGCCAGCAGCAGCAGTAGCAGCAGCAGAAGAAATAGCAAGTGATGGGTCAGAAGACGTGTATGGCAAATGAAAGCTTCCACTTGGCAGGTTTCCCGGTAGAAATGTTGCAATTCAAGAACACTTTGCTCATAAGGCAATAACATAGAACAATGGAAATGAAAATTAATACTGCGCCACAGTTATTAGCAGATAAGAATAAGATGCTAGAATGCTTTGTTTAATTGGACAATGAAATGGGTTCATGAGTGCCAGCCAATTGCAAGTTGTGAAGATGGGAGGGACCAGGGGTCTGCAGCCATTGAATGTATAAAACCTGAATGCTGGGTCTTGTTCGGGGCTCTTGCCCTATTGCAGCTTGTTCTGCCGGGAAGGTCCCGTCAGCTGATGTGCAAATAAAGTTGGCTTCATTTGTACCAGTATCAATTGTTGCGTTTTCCGTCCCTGTGCCCGCACGAAAGTCGCCGCCTGAGAGTTAGAAGTATTTGCCTGGGAGTTTTGGGACTCCAGATTGCTGCTACAATTTGGAAATGGCATTTAAGCTTGCTTGGCACCGTGGCGCTATTGGTCAGCTTCTCACCACACACCAAGCACACCGGAGTCAGTGCCGTCGCATCCCCGGTGAAAGTGAATCCAAATGAAAGATGGCTTTTGCTGTATTGCCTCGAGCTCACCGTCTTTTCTTTTTTCTTTCGTCCACCACTCATATTAGGGGCTTCATCTGTGTCATAATTTTGTCCAGGGCCCTGTTCGACGTTTGCATTTTCCCTTCTCAAAAACTTTTCCATCACTGTCACTCGCTTGTCTTGCTGTGATCCCAAATTGCCATTGTCACTTGACCCGCAGCTGCAGTGTAGCAGCAATCTGGAGTCCCAAAACTCCCAGGCAAATACCTCTGACTCTCAGGTGGCGACTTTCGTGCGGGCACAGGGACGGAAAACGCAACAATTGATACTGGTACAAATGAAGCCAACTTTATTTGCAAAACATCAGCTGACGGAGTCTGCCTAGCATAAAGGCTGCTAATATGGCAGAGCCCCGAACAAATGCCAACACTCAGTTTTTATACATTCAATGGCGACAGACCCTTGATCCCGCCCATCTTCATAACTTGCAATAGGCTGGCACTCATGAGCCCATTTCATTACCCAATTAAACAAAGCATTGTTCAGCATTACACTCTTATTTGTTAAAAGATGTGGCGCAGTATTAATTTTTCATTCTCACGGTATGTTATCTGCCATATGGGCAAGATGTTCACAAATCGCAACATTTCTACGGCCATTCCCCTGTGCCTGCCAACAGGAATGGCCTCATTTGCCCATGCGCGCTTTCTAACCATTCAGACACAATGTAAACAACGCAGCATGGTGGACTATGGGCCAATCAGGCCGCTTTTTATCTAGAGGCACATGATGTTCTCCTAGCAAATCACTACTTGTGCCTTTGTACCAATCAGAGCTGATTATTCCCGTCATGGCTTTTGGCGAGCTGCCTCGCTATTCTAAGGCCAGCTACCCAGAAACCTTTGCTGTGCATCACTCTCTCCTGACAGTACTTCTGCTAAAAGCATCAATCCCGCTTTAGCAGCACTAACTCTAACTTTGTTTACTTAGCCGCGTCTGAGCGAATCCAAGATGGCGTGACCATAGCACTCTCGCGTCACTTCTTAGGTGATGCGAGAGTGCTATGGTTCCATTTCTTAAAGGGACAGATGCGCCTTATAGTAAATCAGGTGTGCCGTGAGAAAATAATTTCCCACGGCATATCTGATGATCTCTCACGGCACACTAGTGTTCCGCGGCACACTGGTTGAAAAGCACTGCCTGAGACAATACACTTTCAGGTTTCTTTTCCTATTCCAAAATTAAACAAAAACCTGATTAGGAGTCAAGCATTGAAAACAACAAAAAGGGGACATCTGGAGACAAGGCCCAAGATGAATAAAGAACAAATATAACAACAAGAAAGCACATGGATTTAGGATTCAAATTATAACAGAAATAGAAAAAGTTATAATCAGTTAAAAAGTAAATTGTGGTTAATTTTGGGAAATATCTGGAAACTCAGCATGACAAGAGAACAATTAGATTCACACAAAAATGAATATGGCAATGAAACACCATGTTTTCCTACACGTGACCAATGAATGAGGCCAATATGTTTGCCTGGCAGATGCAGATCTTACAGAGGAAAGTTGAATAAATATTGGACATGATCAATACTAGTAGTTATTCATAAACTACAGTGTCGTACTTCCAACAATTTTAGTTTATTTTACCTAGATAACTTGCTGTAACAATGTGTGATTTACATATTTCATATGATGAAAAATACTTTGAATTTTAAGCATATTAAGATACTATGTTTTCTCGAACATTAATAATTAATTCATTGACTTATCCATTAACTCAACTAGCTAAAGGCATTAGGATTTTCCTCCTTACCTACTGCATTGATGAGAATTAACTACAACTTACAATAATAATAATACTTGAGAAACTGCAAGTCGCTTCTGGTGTGAGAGAATTGGCCATCTGCAAGGACGTTGCCCAGGGGACGCCCGGATGTTTGGATGTTTTTACCATCCTTGTGGGAGGCTTCTCTCATGTCCCCGCATGGGGAGCTGGAGCTGACAGAGGGAGCTCATCCGCACTCTCCCCAGATTCGAATCTGCGACCTATCAGTCTTCAGTCCTGCCGGCACAGGGGTTTAACCCACTGCGCCAACATGAACTTATATTTAAGGAATACACGTTAATACTATGGAAGTAAGTAAAAGGCTCATTCTTGTCAATTATTAACTGAATTTCCTCCCGAAACTGAGTAAACCAGCAGAGTTGGTGTAATACAAGCTGCACGCAGGATGGGATATAAAAGCTGGATTTTTCTATTTTTATTGGTTGCCTCGGGAGAAATCCTTGCAGAAGGTAAAAGTATTTTGAGATGTGTTCTGTACCTGAAAAGCCTGGAAATTTACTAAACTTGTGTATTTTAATTGGAAGTGGTTGTTGATTCACAGATAGTATATCTTAACCCCTATTCAATATTTCCTGGGTAATTTCCATGTTTCTTATGCAGCGGACTGGGTGAGGGCAAACAAATTGAAACTAAATCCAGACAAGACAGAGGTACTCCTGGTCAGTCGTAAGACCGAACAGGGCATAGGGTTACAGCCTCTGCTTGACGGGGTGACACTCCCCCTGAAGGCGCAGGTTCGCAGCTTGGGAGTGATCCTGGACTCATCGCTGAGCCTGGAGCCCCAGGTCTCGGCGGTGGCCGGGAGAGCTTTTGCACAGTTAAAGCTTGTGCGCCAGCTGCGCCCGTACCTTGGGAAGTCTGACTTGGCCACGGTGGTCCATGCTCTGGTTACATCTCGAATAGACTACTGCAACGCTCTCTACGTGGGGTTGCCTCTGAAGACTGCTTGGAAGCTGCAATTAGTCCAACGCTCGGCAGCCAGGTTACTAACAGCAGTGGGGTACAGGGAGGGTCGAGGTGGGTGCTCGACCTTAAAGTGTAGCCTTCTGCCAACCTTTGCAGCCCGAAAGACAGTTGCAGCTGTCAAGTAGGAGATAAAGGTACCATATTAAGTAGGGAGGCAAATTTTGACTGAATTATGAGGCCATTAAAGAACTCCAGGAATGTTGAGAGATGAGTGCATCAGCTCCCCCTGGTGGCCAGAGTTTGCCTCTGTTCGTCTATATGTGTGTATGTGGAAACAGCAGGGATTGTCTGCTAAGTATGTGTACCTGTAATCCGCTTTGAGTCCCCTTCGGGGTGAGAAGAGCAGAATATATATATATATACTAGCTGTACCCGGCACGCGTTGCTGTGCCCTATTTAGGAGATGCGAGAAAGTCTGAGTATGTAAGGGTTGGAATTGGTGTTTTTGGGGCCATGGATGTGTCGTTGTGGGTTCTGGTGGGTGGGATGTTGAAGTCCTGTGGAGTTGTCGGTTTGTGGTGTTGCTGGCGTTCTGCAGAGCTTGTGGATATACAATGTTTTTTGTCTTTCCGTCTGCTGTGTTGATGTAGAGGTTGATGCTTGTGTGGGTGGGGTACTTTGGAAGTGAGTGGAGGTACTTGAAATCCCATTATCCATGATGTGCCCTCCTCTAAACTGCAGTTGGATGGAGTGTGGGTCATGGGGGCACTGTGTGCCAAGTTGGGTCTTTATCGATCTTGCTTCTGGGCCACAGTGCTCTGTGGGGAATGAAGGGTTTGAAAGTACTACAAATCCCATAATCCATGGAGGTACATCAAATCCCATCGTCCATGGTCCACCCAACCCAAGACTGCAGTAGAATTAACTAGTGTAATACACAATCAACAATTGATACACGGGGCTCTGTAAGTGCCAAGGTGGTTTACTGTAAATTCAGGCCATACACAATGTCCCATGAGCTGAGGCCTAAGTCAGGAAAACTCAAGAATTAATGAAGCCTTACTAGTCAATTCAGGCCATACACAATGTCCCATGAGCTGAGGCCTAGTCGGGAAAATCAAGTTAATGAAGCCTTACTGTCAATTCAGAGCTTAAACAGCATCCCATTAAGTGAGGCCTAGTCAGGGAAATCAAGTTAATGAAGCCTTACTGTCAATTTTGGGTGTGGTCTGTGATTTGTAGAGGTTTAAATTTTCTGTGGGAAGTGAATTGGGTGTTTGTGTTGGCGACTGCCTCAGGCCTTTGCCTTATCCTCCTCTGCCAGTTTAGAGGGTCGGAATGTTCATGTTGGCTGGCCAATAGAGGCGTTATGCAAATACTCCCTCATTGGCAGCCAATCATGTTGTTCAGAATATAGAGGCCGGGAGAGTCTTTGGCGGCCGCAGAGGATGCTGGGAAATGTAGGTTTTTTTGTATCGTTGTTTTGGGGGCCTTCTAGGTTTTTTTTTGGGAGTTTCTTTGCTAAAAACCTACCTTGCCTGAGGCCTATTTATGTTGCCAAGTTTGGTGTCTCTGCCTTGTAAGGTTTCTCTGCCTAGGACGGTCGTTCCATGACGGGACCTCCTTTATATAATAGATGAATCTTAGAGATATAAATTTTTAGAAACATTTCTCTTTGGCCAGTCTTCGCAAGATACGAGATTCTTCCATCTTTCTCTTTCTCCATCCCTCCTTTCAATGTAAATTTGACACTCGTTAGGATTGATCAAAGTATGTGTGTCCTCAGCCCTTGTTTTCAAAGCAGATATTGAAGTAGGTGAAGGGTCTGTTTACAATGCAAAGGTGTGTTTCCAATGCGTAAGATAATCTACAACGAAAGTTAAAGGATTGTCTCTATTTCTATAAGAGTTTTCTCGGGATACTGCTTGGCCATTGCTAAAAATAAAACGATATTGCAAATGTAGTGTTATTTTCATCTGGAGCAAATTATTTTGCAGAGGTAAAAAAAAAACCACTTCCCAGTTATGTCTTCAACACTATTGATTATGTGTTGTCGAAGGCTTTCATGGTCGGAATCACTGGGTTGTTGTGCATTTTCCGGGCTGTATGGCCATGTTCCTGAAGCATTCTCTCCTGATGTTTCACCCACATCTATGGCAGGCATCCTCAGATGTTGTGAGGTCTGTTGGAAACTAGGCAAGTTGGGTTTATATATCTGTGGAATGTCCAGGGTGGGAGAAGAACTCTTGTCTGCATGAGGCAAATGTGAATGTTGCAATTGGCCAGCTTGATTAGCATGGCCTTGCAGTTTCAAAGCTTGGCTGCTTCCTTCCTGGGGGAATCCTTTGTTGGGAGGCAGGCGTGTACCCAGGAGGGGGGGGGCTTGAGGGGCTTCACCCCCCCCCCCCGATTCTCAGGGTGGTCCGCGAGAATGCCTTACTGGTACATTATTTAAACTGTTATGTGTATTCATATCATGATCTGATCACCATGCTCATTATATCCCACTAGCTGTACCCGGCACACGTTGCTGTGCCCTTTTTAGGAGATGCGAGAAAGTCCAATCATCCACGGTGTGCCCTCCTCTAAACTGCAGTTGGATGGAGTGTGGGTCATGGGGGGCATGGTGTGCCAAGTTGGGTCTTTATTGGTCTTGGTTCTGGGCCACAGTGGTCTGTGGGGAATGTTGGGTTTTGAAGTACTACAAATCCCATTTTCCATGGTGGTACTTCAAGTCCCATCATGCATGGTCGGGCTCTGTGTGCCAAGGTAGGTTACTGTAAATTCAGGCCATAGTCAATGTCCCATGAGCTGTGGCCTAGTAAGGAACAGCAATTTAATGTAGCCTTACTGTCAATTCAGGCCATAGACAATGTCAATGAGCTGAGGCCTAGTCAGGAGAATCAAGTTAATGAAGTCTTACTGTCAATTCAGAGCGTAAACAGCTTCCCAGTAAGTGAGGGCTAGTTAGGGAAATCAAGTTAATGAAGCCTTACTGTCAATTTTGGGCGTGGTCTGTGATTTTTTGGGTGTAAATTTTTCGGTTGGAAGTGATTTGGGTGTTTGTGTTGGGGATTGGCTCAGGCCTTTTCCTTATTCTGTTCTGGCAGTTTTTTATGGTTCGGAATTTTCATGTTGGCTGGCCAGTGCAGCAGTTATGCAAATCCGCCCTTATTGGCAGCCAATCAGAATGTAGAGGCTGGGTGAGTCTTTGGCTGCCCCGGAGGATGCTGGTAAATGTAGTTTTATTTTTACTCGTTGTTTTGGGGGCCTTTTAGGTTTGGGGGGGGGGACGTTTCTTTGCTACAAACATACCTTGCTTGAGGCCTATTTCTGTTGGCAAGTATTGTGTTTCTGCGTTGTAAGGTTTCTTTGTTTGAGGTATACATCACATGACGTGAACCCATTTATATAATAGATATGCATGGGCGTATTGGGATGATGATACAAAAGGTTTGCTAGAGTAGACTTTCTCTCACTCAGACTCAGCCCCCCCGGAATCAAACCCAGCCCCTCCTGAATGAAAATCCTGGCTACAGCCCTGTTGGGAGGTATTAACTGGCCCTGTCTGGAATTCCCCTGTCTTCTTCCTCTTCTTTTTTTATTTAACAGTCTTTCCTTGTTTTTGTCTTGAATCTACAGTATAATAGCGCCACAATACAGAGAATTTTTATGTCTCGCATCATTTTCCCCAACATTTGTTTTTTACTATTTAAAAAGCTGCAAATCCTTGAGTTTTCTCCTAGATGACAAATTTGGCAGCCCCTTTATTTATTACTAGCTGTACCCGCCACGCGTTGCTGTGCCCTATTTAGGAGATGCGAGAAAGTCTGAGTATGTAAGGGTTGGAATTGATGTTACTTATGGTCATGGCTGTGTCGTTGTGGGTTGTTCTGGTGGGTGGGATGTTGAAGTCCTGTGGAGTTGTCGGTGTGTGGTGTTGCTGGCGTTCTGCAGAGCTTGTGGATATAAAATGTTTTTTGTCTTTCCGTCTGCTGTGTTGATGTAGAGGTTCTGTGGTTTCCCAACTCTGGAGCACGCTACGTAGAGTTGTCCGTGGGAGAAGCATTCTGTGTCAAGGTCTATGCCACAGATTTGTAGTGTTTGTCCTTGAGCCTTGTTTATGGTGATGGCAAAAGCTAGTGTAGTGCAGTGTCTTTCTGTTCTGGCGTTTGTTCTGCCCTTTTTTGTTTGATGTATGTAGTGTTGCGAGTGTGTCATCCGATGCTGTTCTTTTTAGGAGCCATGGCTTGTCTTTTGGGTCAGCTTATGCCTGTGTGGAAGGAAGGAATGGCATACAAATAGGTTGAGCAGTATACGCAAGGTTGTGTTATGTGCGTATTGTGTTGTGTGTAGGTATTACTTTTTTGGTGAGTTATTGGGTGTGTGGTGGCATTGTGGGTGGTAGTATGCTGTGGAATGCTTGTGTGGGTGGGGTGTTTTGGGTGTTTGTGTGTGTTTGTAGAGTATCAGTGTTGTGTTGTGTTATGGTTGGAGTATAGGTTGAGTTGGGTTTTGTTTGTGGTGGTGGTAGGTGTTGTGTGTGCGGGGTCCCGTAAGGTTGGGGGGATGGGTTGTGATAGGAAGTTGTGTTGTGTTGTGTGGGTAGGAATTGCTGGAGCATTGTGCCTGGGACGTGTGTGTATTTGGAGGTGTGTGTGGTGGTGAGTAGTGAGTGCAGTCCTGGGTTTTGTGTTGGGGAAGTTGTCAGATATTTGTGGGGTGTATTTTGTGTGTGTTTTGTGGTGACATAGTTGTCTCAGTCTGGCTGTGTGCTGGTTGTGATGTGGAGGGGGTGTTGCTTTTGCCAGTGTGTTTGCTGTGTATTTTTGGGGGGGTGTGGGTTTTACAAGTTTGTGTTATTCTGGGGGTATGTGTTTGTCAGTGGTGCCTGTGTCCCTGGTGCCCTATTTGTCTCCCTCCTAGATCTTGGCCTTGACAGTTTAACCCTCAAACACCAACTGACTAAACTCAAATCACTCAGCATTCTATCCTAGCCTTGGCTGGCTCTGCCCAGTGTTACTATGGTTACTCAGCCTCCCTGCATTTTGTGTGGGCCGATGTTGGCCAATGGGTTTTGCTGGCTGCCGCAGAGGATGCTGGGAAATGTAGTTTTTTAATCGTTGTTTTGGGGGCCTGCTAGGTTTTGGGGGGGGGAGTTTCTTTGCTAAAAACCTTCCTTGCCTGAGGCCTATTTGTGTTGGCAAGTTTGGTGTCTCTGCCTTGGAAGGTTTCTCTGTCTCTGTCAGTCGTTCAATGACGGGTCCTCCTTTATATAATAGATTATTATTATTTACATCATTTATATTCCGCTCTTCTCACCCCGCAGGGGACTCAGGGTGGATTACAATGTACATATACAGGCAAACATTCAATGCCATAGACACACAACATATATAGACAAAGACACAGAGGCTATTTAACATTCCAGCTTTTGGCCACCAGGAGGAGCTGTCGCATTCCCTCATCCTTCACATACTTCCTGGAGATTTTTATGGCCTCATAAATCAGTTAAATTAGCCTCCCCACAAAGTGGTACCTAAATTTCCTACTTGACAGATGCAACTTTCTTTCGGGTTGCAAAGGTCAACAACAAGCTACACTAATTGGTTGAGAGCTCACCCCGACCTGGGCAGCCTTCGAACTCATGACCTTCTGGTCAGTAGAGATGCAGCAAGGGATACAGTAGACCAGGGCTGTCCAACTGGCGGCCCTGGGGCCGTACATGGCCCCCCGGCCCGTTCCTGCGGCCCCCTCATCTTTTTAATAAAAAATAAAAATAAGAAAATAAATTAAATAATAAAAATTAAAAAAAATTACCCACTTCTGGGTTCCGGAGAAAGTCTCACGAAACTACGCCAGCCACGCGGAATCTCGCGTTGAGAGTGAAATCCCGTGTCCCTGGCGTAGTCTCGCGATAATTAATACAGTTGCCGAAATCTCGGGATTCAGTGGCTATGCCAGGGCGAGGCCATATAAGGCCAAGGCGAGGCCTGCGAGGAGCTCCGCCTGGGCCTGCTCCAGCTCCTGGCTGCCCTGCTCAGCCCCAGCGAGGGCCCGGCCCTGGTTCCCTTCCTGCCCGAGGCCTCCGCCACCTTCCGCGCCGGCCTCTGGGACCCCTTCCCGCCCGCACAGAGGCAGGCCTGCGACGCCATCGCCGCCTCCGCCCGCGCCTCCCCAGGTAATGAACCTCAGGGGTTGGGAGGGTTCCCCCAGGCAGGAAGCATTAATTATATTTTATTAATGTATTTATATTCCCTCCCTGGAGCCGGGGGAGGGGGCGGAGCTGGGGAGGGGGCAGAGCCTGGGAGGGGGCGGAGCCGGGGGTGGAGGCAGACCCTTTGCCCCCCCAGGTGATCAGTGACCGGAATTCCGGCCACAGGTCCGGTAGAAGTTGGACAGCCCTGCAGTAGACTCCTGCAGAGGTGAGAGAATGCTGCAAAGGTGGCCAATTGCAACATTCACACTTGCCTCCGACAGACTTCTTTCTCCCACCCTGGATATTTCATAGATATATACACCCCACTTGTCTAGTTTCCAACAGATCTCACAACCTCTGAGGATGCCCACCATAGATGTGGGTGAATGCTTCTGGAACATGACCATACAACCCAAAAACTCACAACAACCCAGTGATTCCAGCTATGAAAGCCTTCAACAACACGTTGTTGTTGTTGTTTATATTTATTTATGAACTTCATTATACCCCGCAACCATTTCCCCAAGGGGACTCGGTGCGGCTTACATGAGGCCAAGCCCAGTCACACACAATAACAACAAAATAGCAAATATAAAAAATACAATCCAAACATAAGTAACAGACAATTTAAAACCATTTCGGCCGGGTCAAATGTGAATATTAAAATTTTAAAATAAATAAACACTGGGTGTGGACAGAGGTAGAATGTACATAACAGGAAGGTCCAAAGGATAATGTGGTGCAGACAACCCAACAGGTAATGAAAGTGCTTCTGAGGACATTTTCAGAGATTGAACACAGCAGGGCGTCATTTACTTTATTCAGAGAAGGCACATTGGAACAGCCACGTCTTCAGGCTCCTCCTAAAAACTGAGTAAACAGGCTGAGAACAAAATGACTCTGAATGAACAGATACCGCAACAATAAAGCAGTAATATCAATGAAGTGTAATATATCAAAACATTAAAAGAACATCCCAAAGAGCAGCAATAACAGTGAAGCTGTCAGCATATGCAATACATATAACAAGTGAGATATTCAGTACATATAATGCAGATACAATATCATAAGGTTCAAGTAGAAGATACAGAGATATTCATCATAGAGTATAACATCAAAAGATCCCTATGTGAAATGAAACAACAGTATTATACAGGCACAATGCCCCAGCAGGAGCTTAAAAGGTAAGTATCACAATCACACAATGTGTATAGTTTACAAACATAGCAAAACACATCACAATAACCCAAATAATCAAAGGGGTAGATACCCTGAATCCCTGATAGGTGATGGACAGCGGAGGAGATGGATGTCCCATCCATCCTATTTGGGGCAGGGGTTACAGGAACAAGCCTGCTGCTGAACTTCAGTGCTATTATATTATTTTCGCCACCTTATGGGCTATACAGCCATAGACTTCCATTACTTCACGGTGCTAAGGCACACTGGCGTTGCTTTTGCGGCTTTTTTCCTTCCCCACGGTCCCCCCTCCTTCCAAGTGAGTTCGTGCCGGCTCCACAATGACCACGGAGGTCATTCATCATATATGAGCTCATACTAATGGTATACTGACCTGTGACCATTTATTATATTATTTTGGGGCTTCTCCTCACAGTTTACTTTATTTTGAAATATAGCGCTATTTGCGCCACGTCATCAATCAGCGACGCCTCTCAGACACAGACGCGCCCGTGTGACGTCGTAGCTCATAGAGCTAGGACGCTATTTACTCTAGATCAATTGCTACACTGCTCTGGGGCTTCTCCCCCTTTTCACTTTGAATTGGAGCGATATTTGTGCCATACCATCCATGAGCGAAGCTCTTCATACACAGGCGTGTCTCTGTGACCAGTTTTTGTTACTTTGGGGCTTCTCCCCCTCTTTATTTGGAATTGCAGCGACCTGTTCTGCATCTTGTGACGTCACAGCCCATAGAGCTGGGACGCTTCTGCATATCTTTTCATTGAGTTGAGCCTCATCAGAACAGGGGACATTCCTTCTCATCTCCTCCGCTGGCCATCACCTATCAGGGATTCAGGGTATCTACCCCTTTGATTATTTGGGTTATTGTGATGTGTTTTGCTATGTTTGTAAACTATACACATTGTGTGATTGTGATACTTACCTTTTAAGCTCCTGCTGGGGCATTGTGCCTGTATAATACTGTTGTTTCATTTCACATAGGGATCTTTTGATGTCATACTCTATGATGAATATCTCTGTATCTTCTACTTGAATCTTATGATATTGTATCTGCATTATATGTACTGAATATCTCACTTGTTATATGTATTGCATATGCTGACAGCTTCACAGTTATTGCTGCTCTTTGGGATGTTCTTTTAATGTTTTGATATATTACACTTCATTGATATTACTGCTTTATTGTTGCGGTATCTGTTCATTCAGAGTCATTTTGTTCTCAGCCTGTTTACTCATTGCTCTATGCCAGTCCCACATTGTTTCTTTGTTGTTTGTTCCTCCTAAAAACTGCCAGAGTGGGGGCTTGTCTAATATCCCTGGGGAACATGTTCCAGAGTCGGGGAGCCACCACAGAGAAGGCCCTCTCCCTCATCCCCACCAATCACGCCTGCGAAGGTAGTGGAATTGAGAGTAGGGCCTCTCTAGATGATCAGAGAGATCGTGTAGGTTCGTAGACAGAAATGCGGTCGCGTAGGTAGGCGGGTCCCAAACCGTTCAGGGCTTTATAGTTAAGAACCTGCACCTTGAATTGGGACCGGAAGATGAACGGCAGCCAATGGAGCTCCTTAAACGGGATTTGACCACTCCCTGTAAGTCGCTCTAGCAATCTGGCTGCCACCTGTTGGACCAATTGAAACTTCCGGGCCGTCTTCAAGGGCAGCCCCACGTAGAGTGCATTACAGTAATCCAATCTGGAGATGACTGAGGCGTGGACCACCATGGCAAAGACCCTCCCAGCCAACGCCTGAGCTTCAAACGTTAACGATGAGCTGCGAACCTGTGAGACTCAAAGTTCCTCACAATTAAAAGCACTGCAATACAACTTCAAATATCCAAATATACATATATTAAAACAGGATTAAACATTAATATTACAAACAATTCAGGTTAACAATTCAGGTTAAGCACCGGGAATGTGGCGCAACTGGCTAAGTGTCAGCTGCATAAGATCTCTCTGACCAGTAGGTCATGAGTTCGAGGCCTGCCCGGGTCGAGGTGGGTGCTCGACCTTTAAGTGTAGCCTGCTGTCAACCTTTGCAGCCTGAAAGACAGTTGCAGCTGTCAAGTAGGAGATAAAGGTACCACATTAAGTGGGGAGGCAAATTTTGACTGAATTATGAGGCCATTAAAGAACTCCAGGAACACTAAGAATGCGGAAGGAACAACAAGGGATGCTGGGAACACTGAGAGATGAGGAGTGCGTCAGCTCCCCCTGGTGGCCAGAGTTTGCCTCTGTTCGTCTATATGTGTGTATTGTGGAAATGACAGGGATTGTCTGCTAAGTATGTGTGCCTGTAATCCGCTCTGAGTCCCCTTCGGGGTGAGAAGAGTGGAATATAAATAAAGTAAATAATAAAATAATAATAAAAGCGTATAAAATCATAACAGCCCCTGACATGATATTTAAATGCCTGTTTGAATAAAAAGGTTTTAGCCTTCCGCCAGAACGGCAGCAGGGAGGGAGCCATTCTGGCTTTCCTGAGCAGGGAGTTCCAGAGTTGAGGGGTATCCGCTGAGAAGGAAGGCCCCCTCTCTCATTCCCAGCAACAGAGCTTGAGATGGAGGGAGACCAAGAGAAGGCCCTCTCCTGAAGACCTCAGGGCCTGGGCAGTTTTGTACAAAGAGCCTCATTTCCAACAGACCTCTGAACAAACCACTGGGGATGCTTGCTACAGATGGGGGCAAAACACCAGGAGAGAATGCTACAGGACAGTGGGCATACAGTGCAAAAAAACCCTCAGAACTTAGTAATTCTGGCCATGAAAGCCTTTGACAACACGATAGATGCCATGCGTAAAGATAGTCTTCCACTATTGGTAACTACTTGCCAAGTTCCCGGCACAATAGCCTTGTTTACTGATAAGTTAGCGCAGTGTTTCTCAACCAGTGTGCCATGGCACACTAGTGTGCCGTGAGCGATCATCAGGTGTGCCTTGGGAAATTGGCACTCTCCCCCCTCCTAGCAGCCCCCTCACAGGTTTCCAAGAAGCAAATTGAACCTCTCCGCTCGGGTTTTTAAAAACGATTTTACTGGATTTTCAAGAGTTGTCTCCCCCAAGGAACTGTTTATAACAGCTTCATGGCATGCATAGTTAACTGGAAGCAAGTTTCACTCGGGGTGAAATTTCACAAAGGTCTGGAGAACAAGCCCTATGAGGAGTGGCTTGAAGAGCTGGGCATGTTTAGCCTGAAGAAGAGAAGGCTGAGAGAAGACATCATAGCCATGTATAAATATGTGAGAGGAAGTCATATATATGTTGTGTTCATCGAAACAGGCCCAGGTTTCACACTGAGCGTATAAATACATTCAAAGCATATTAACTATATGTATTACTGTGTTAGAGTGTCATTTTGTGTCATTTTGGTTGGTGGTGGGCCCCAGGATTTTGTAAATGTAAAAAATGTGCCGCGGCTCAAAAAAGGTTGAAAAACACTGAGTTAGCGGACTAGTATTAAATTTACATTGCTTCTGAAATAATGTTTATATTCACAGGAAATATTTCTAATTGACTATAACACTTTTTCCCCCTAGAGGAGCTCTGTGGCTTTCCCAACATAGAAAATGGAAGAATTGCCCCATATTACTATAGTTTTAGAAATTATTATTTTCCAATGAAGCAAGGTGAAAAGCTTTCTTATTCATGTTTGGCTGGTTATGCAACGGAGAGCGGTGGTCAAGTTGGAAGTATAAACTGCACACTCAGAGGCTGGGCGCCAGTCCCTAAATGCTATAGTAAGTCCATTTCATTGTCTAAGAGGATTTTTCAGGCTTCAAGACAGGATTCAAGACAGGACAATGCGATTGGATAATGGTTTTAGTAATGAGACGCTGAGGATTTATGTTTTTATTGGTTTTTACTGCTTTGTGTGATGTTATTTATGCTGAGTCGCCCTAGGGCTGAGAAAGGTGGTATATATATATATGGTAAATAAATAAATAAATACAGGGAAACCCACTGATAATATGTACCTTTCATGTGATAAGGTCACCTGAGGGTTGCCATAGATCGGAAATGTCTTGGAGACATACAGAAATGAACAGACAAAGGCCACCAGGAATGTGGTGCAGCTGGCTAAGTAGGCACAGAACAACAGTGTGTATATACCAGATGGTATTAGACTATATATGCTAGTGCATGTAAGGAATAACACAACCCCCACAGGTAAGAAAATAGTAAATCTATTGGTGCATCAAAAAGTTCTAGTCACAAAGTAACATGGATAGTACAGATCACTGAGCGGGGTTATGTGTATCCATACACCTGATATGTGACTACTGCTTGGCCTAGCCATAGAGCCTTGAGAAAGGAGCCTACACATGTTGCCCGAAACGGTCTGAATGTGGCCGCGCTGGAATTAGCATTTAGCTGGCCGTTGGCTCTGCTATACACCAAGCCTATGTGTTGAGAGGGAGCCACACCGCCTCCTCCCACACACGAGTCTTGGGGGAATTTTCCCTCAATGGGCATTGATGCCGTTTATTAGACTGCTATTTGTATGTTTGTGAATCCAACCCACCCCACTTGATATCCCACCATCCCCTTCCGTGTCTTGGTTCCCGGGATTCCAACCTGTGGGCCGCCTTTGACACGCCTGGTCTACTTTGCCAGAGGGGAAGAGAGCTTTGGGTTTCCTCGCGAGAAGACGCAAGGGAGCGCCTGGGATTTCCCATTGGGAATTTCCCCCTCGACGTCACTGCACCCGTCCAGGCCTCCCCACGCCCCCTACGTGCTGACGTCTACAAATCATCACGTCGACGACTTCCAGTGCGGGCGCCCACACACGTCATCAGGGAGCGCCGCCCGCCTTGCCGGACCGGCCTACGCCGAACTCGAGCAGCTCACGCCTGCCTTTCCACCATACTGTGAACGCCGTTCAGCACTACTAATATCTACATGCAAGTACATTGGGGGGCTGATTGTATGCGTCTTGCTTTCCCACATTGTATCTGTACTATCCATGTTACTTTGTGACTAGAACTTTTTGATGCACCAATAGATTTACTATTTTCTTACCTGCGGGGGTTGTGTTATTCCTTACATGCACTAGCATATATAGTCTAATACCATCTGGTATATACACACTGTTGTTCTGTGCCTACTGTGACCAGCCTGCTCGTTTACTCTGCAGCTGGCTAAGTGTCAGCTGCATAAGATCTCTCTGACCAGTAGGTCATGAGTTCGAGGCCTGCCCGGGTAGAGGTGGGTGCTCGACATTGAGTGTAGCCTGCTGTCGACCTTTACAGCCCGAAAGACAGTTGCATCTGTCAAGTAGGAGATAAAGGTACCACATTAAAGTGGGGAGGCAAATTTTGACTATTAAGGAACGCTGAGGAATGCGGAAGGAACAACAAGGGATGCTGAGAGAAGAGGAGTGCGTCAGCTCCCCCTGGTGGCCAGAGTTTGCCTCTGTTCGTCTATATGTGTGTATGTGTATCTGCAATCAGCTCTGAGTCCCCTTCAGGGTGAGAAGAGCGGAATATAAATAAAGTAAATAAATAAATAAATGTAAGAGACCAAATTTTCAGCAAGCTATTTTCATACTATTTTCCTTTCCTTAATTTGGCAAGTAAAAGTATACGGCAATTTTAGAACATATAAACGGCAAGTATATCCCTAACTCTGTATTTTGTGAAGATAAGTTGGGGTGTCGTCTTATAGCCCCAGTCGCCTAGTACCCCGGAATATACTTATAACTTCCAAATACAGTGTAACTCTCATCATACATAATATTATGTAACAAAATTTAGGGGAAAAATCTGTTCCTGGTTTGAAAGTGTTATTTCCTGTTTAATTGTGTCTTACTAGCTTTGAAAGTAAGTTGTTATACTCCAGAAATTTTGTTTTTGTGACTGCCACAAACTATGTGGAATTGGTCGTGACTCGGTGAGATATACATTTAAAAACCTTTCACAAAATGTGCTGCGAGATGTCCCACAGAAACAAAGTTTTTGCCAGTTTAATAAACTTTTACCATGTTATTATCAGGCCCGGATTACCCATAAGGCCACCCTAGGCCATGCACAATACTCAAAAAGCAGTGACATTACTGGCTGTTATCTCAACTCAATATGCACACACAGGGATAGGTATGCTAATCAAATCTTTTTATATATAACCATAATGGTCAATAAAGTCAAACAATATGCAATAAGTTTCAATCACTCCCAAAGTCAGATAGTAGAGCAAATAACATAAATAGTTAATCGTGTATATCACAAGCAGTATCCCCACCTTCCCCAGTTTGGGTATAGCCCCACAAGCGGCGGATTAACAAAATAAACAATGATATGTCACCTCCCGGTACAATTCGTGCGAGAACATCAACATACAGACTGTAAAAGTGAAAGTCACACAATCAATATCATATCCACAAAGAGCCGTGGTGGTATGGTGCAGATGTATCCAAAACTTGCAAAAAAATTATAATCCACAGCCCGGCCGTAACTCAAACGTTCCCAGGATGGGGATAAGCCACAATGGTTAGGAGAGTTGCGAATAGCTGCTCCAAGCCTACAATGGCTAAATTTACTCCGTGTTGGTGCAATCACCGGGTAAGCCACCTACGGGTTGTAAAATCCACAGTACTGTCCCGTTTCGAATAATATCTTCCTCAGGGTGGTCCCAAATAGGTAGAAATACAATAGCACTCACTTCTGTAATATAAAATATATAAACAAACACGCTATAATAGCATCCCAAATTATAACAGCTGTAACTGAGGGTAGGAGAGAATATCCCTACTTACCAATGTATATATTCAATATTCATATATATTTATCGCCTCTAAGGCGAAACTGCAATGCAGAAAGTAAATAATATAGCCACAATGGCGACAACCGAAGATCCGTGTAAAGTAAAACTGAAAGCTGCATTAAGTACACTGCTGTCAACATCGCAATCAAGCACCTGTAACGAACTGCTGAGAATTCTTGTTCTGTTGTTTAAAGGAGAATGTCATGTAAACTAAGCGACTCATTTAAACCAGTTGGTTGTTGGCTATTAGCGCGGATTATCCACTTTCTTTCACATCTGAGTAATGCGATCTGTATGTCAGCATGCGGACGTGCAGTGACTTTTTCCAATCCCACAAATTTGAAGTCTGGTTGTGACTCATGTATCGTTTTAAAATGTCTATATAGGTAAGTGTCTTCATTCCCCGTCTGAATGCGTGATTTGTGTTCACCCAATCTTTTCCTCAGTGATCTTTTGGTCATGCCCACATACAGGCGTGGGCAAGAGCAATAAAGTAAATATACCGACGATTCAGAGGCACACGTAAAGAATTGGTTGAGTTTAATAGTTTTGGTTGTCATGGGTATATTAATTTGTTTCTCTGAAGAGATAAACTTGCACATAGCACAATGGCCACACATGAAAGTGCCCGCCCTAATATTGCTAGTAGGGGTTTTATGTTTACTGTGGTCTGAACTCAATAGCCAATCTCTGATGTCCTCTGTGCATTTGAAGGCCGGCATGGGACAATTCTCCAGGCCCGCAATGTCTGAGATGAGTGGCCAGTGTCTTTTGACAATACGTATTAATTCTCGGCTTTTAGTAGTGTACGTTAATGGCCAGATCACTCTGTTAGTGGGCTGTTTAGTTCTGGTGGTAAGCAAATCTATTCTCTTAGCGCCATCCGCTTTGAGTTTGGCTTTCTGAAGTATACTGTCCGGGTATCCTTTCTTTCTGAAGTTTTCTAAAATGCGGCCTGCTTCAATCTCATAATGAATGTCGTTGGTGGAGTTTCTTCTAGCTCTGATCAATAAAGAGAAAGGTAAATTATTCTTCAGTGAGGGTGGATGATGGCTCTTATAATGCAAAAGAGCATTCTTGGCGGTAGGTTTTGTGAATGGCTTGACAGCCAATTTGTTGTCATCTTTGTATATGGTCACATCCAGGAAATTGACCTGATTCAGGTCATATGAGGTTGTAAACTTTATGTTGGGGTGCCAAGAGGCAAGCCACTTATCACATTCCACGGTATTAGTCTGCGGCTTAACGAGGAAGAGGACGTCATCTATGAATCGCCACCAATGTGTGACATGCCGGGAGAAGGACTGTCTAGATGGTTCTAATATCACAAATCTATCTTCTAGTGACTTCATATATATGTTGGCGATCGTAGGTGCAGCTGGGGACCCCATGGCCACGCCCACTTTTTGGATGTAAAAGGCATCTTCAAATTTAAAATAGCCATGGCCTAGGGGGGCACCTTTGGGGGGGGCAGCAGGTCCGGACCCCCCCAAAAGTAAAGTTTTTTAAAATTTCAAAACAAATTCAATTTTTTAAGGGCGCATGCGCGCTGTGGCGTAAGCGCCATCCACAGCCACCCCCCTTGCTCTGCTCCCCTCGGCTCTACCCCCACCCTCGGCTCTGCCCCGCCCCTGGCTCCGCCCCGCCTCCTCGCCGGCACAAGGGGGAGGAAGGAAAGCCCCACCCCCGGAGCCGATGTGGGGCCTCCCACAGCCTCCCCTCCTAAAGCCGTCATGACTCATGCCGGCCTGAAAAGGGTGATTTCGGCTGCTTCTCAGGCAGGCATGGTGGCTTTAGGAGGGAGGGAGGGAGGAGACGGGGAGGCCTCGTGATCGGCCGGGGTGGGGCTTTCTTCCTCCTCCTCCTCACGCCGGCGAGGAGGCAGGGGCGAGGTGGGGCGGAGCCGGGGTGGACGGGAGGAGCCGGGGTGAGGTGGGGCGGAGCCGGGGGCGGAACCGGGGGCGGGGGCAGAGCCTTTGGCCTAGGGCACCAAAAGGGCCTGATCCGGGCCTGGTTATTATGATATAACCAATTAGGAAATGACATTTTTAACCTGGGAACCAAAATCTTGTTACATGGTGCGATTCCCTCTTCTCCTCTATTTAAGATTATGTTTTTTGTGAAGCCATGCAAACTGTTCTTTTATTGTTCTTAATGTTATTTGTAACCTAGCTTTCCCTGCAAACTGGAACTTACGACAAAAGTATTGTAGTATCATCATGCAAATGGGTAAAAATGCTTCTTTGGGGGAAAGGATTGGATATATGACTTGGCATGTTTCTTCTGCCTATGTGTGTCTCCGGCAAAAGGCAAATGGATAATAATATTTTCCCTTTGTTTTTATTCAATATGTGCAATTGATTAGAAAAATGTGTGAAACCTCCCTTGACCAATGGTGTTTTCTCTGACACAAAACCGTCCTATGCAATATGGGAGCGCCTGCAGTACACTTGTGATTCCGGATATTGGACTCCCGAAGGCGGCAAGAAAACAACTCTGCAGTGCCTTCAAGATGGATGGTCAACCCAGCCGCAATGCATTAAAGAAACTGGTATGGCTTTATTGTGAATAAGATTTGTGATATTGTTTTTACAGGTTCCGAGGAACTTCAAATGTACTTGCTGGTTATTTGGAACAGTGATTTTCAACCAGTGTGCCGCGGAACACTAGTGTGCCGTGAGAGATCATCAGGTGTGCCGTGGGAAATTATTTCGAACTTAATCTATATATATAAAAAGAGAGTGGCCGTGGTCCCCGGCAAATAGGCGCGAAAACTACATGTCCAAGACCCACGAAAATCGCCAGGCCACTGACCCATACCCCAGGGTCCCTATAGGGCCCACAAAAACACCCTGAAACACAACCCACCACCCTCTAAAACACCCCCGAAAAACAACCTTTCCACGCATGCACAAACGGCGAACTGTGGCGGCCGCGGCAACGCCCCACCCCTCCTCCTCCTCCAACACACCCTCCCACCCCGTCTCCCTTGGCCCCGCCCCTCCTCCTCCTCACCCACCCTACCTCCACGCCCCAAGACATTACCCCACCCGCGCCGCTGATGCCATGCCCACCTCCGCCGCTACCAGGCCGCTCCTCAAGCCGGGACACATGGGCACCGCTTGTCCTTCTTCTCCGCAGTGTCCTTGCCCTTCCTCGGGGACTGCCATCCGGTTCTGAACCCAGGCCAGGATGGCAGCCGCTGAGGAAAGCCAAGGACGCGGCGGAGAAGGTGCCCACGGCGGCGCCCTGGCCGCCTTCTCCGCAGCGTCCTTGCTCTTCCTCGGGGACTGCCATCCGGTTCTGAACCCAGGCCAGGATGGCAGCCGCTGAGGAAAGCCAAGGACGTGGCGGAGAAGGCGCCCACGGCGTAACCAGGGTCCATGGGGCGCCTGGGAAACGACGGAGATGACTACGGACAAGGAACTACAACTCCCAGAAGACTCGCGCTCACTGGGAAACAGGGGCGGAGCTTTCTGGGAACTGAAGTCCCATGCCTCTATCCGCCTCCTCCTCCGACTCCCAGCCTCCCAAGCGTTTCCAGACACAACCCACACAGCCGGGACCACGGAGGAAGGCAAGGAGGCGACGCACCCGTCCTCCTCGCGAAGGTCCCCTTCGCCCCTTCGGCAGGGAAGTACAACAACCAACCTCCTACCGAGGGTCCCCCATCGCACCCTCCCCCCCAACGGCACACACATATATACAGTATATACACATACAAATGTATACACAGACATATACACACACACACACACACACACAAATACACACAAACGTATATATACACACACAAATAAATACAAACACAAATATACACACATACACATATATACACACACATATATATACACACATAAACACAAACACACATATAAACATATACATACCCACCTACACATATATACACACAAACATACACACCACATAAACACACATACACACAAACATACATACACATACAAACAAATACATACACGTACAAACACACACACATATATATATATACACATATACATACACAGAAAAATAAACACACATACACACACATATATACACCCAAACAGACACATAAAAACACATACAACACACATAGTCACATCACTACCAACCCATACATACCCAGACTTCCACACATCTCCTAAATAGGGCACAGCAACGCGTGCCGGGTTCAGCTAGTTCATATATAAACTATAAGGCGCATCTGTCCCTTTAAGAAATGGAACCATAGCACTCTCGCGTCACCTAAGAAGTGATGCGAGAGTGCTATGGACGCGCCATCTTGGATTCGCGCAGATGCGGCTAAGTAAACAAAGTTAGAGCTAGTGCTGCAGCTGAGAGTCAAGTGACAGTGGCAATTTGGGATCAGGAGCTTCGTGTGTGTCTTCCTGCCATTCCTGCCAGGATATCTATGTTGTGTTCATCGAAACAGGCCCAGGTTTCACGCTGAGTGTATAAATACATTTAAAAACATATTAACTATATGTATGACTGTGTTACAGTGTCATTTTTGTGTCATTTTGGTTGGTGGTGTGCCCTAGGATTTTGTAAATGTAAAAAATGTGCCGCGGCTTTAAAATGGTTGAAAATCTCTGATTTGGCCTTTCGTGAGCGGTGGCTCCTCCGGTTCCACTGGGGTCGCCTCCCTTCCGGTATCTGTCGGAGTCCTTGAGGGGCTCCCACGACAACCAGGCAGTTGGCTGACCCTTCTTCTTGAACCTTGGACCTTGGCACTTCTTCTCTGGGTGCCGGTGGGGTGTTTCCCTCCCCCCCCAACCGCTCGCTCAGTTTCAGCTCGGAGCAGAGCCTGGGGATCGGGGCGTCCCTTCCTGCTTCTCTCTGTGACTGGTCACGGAGAGAAGAAGGAAGGGATGTCCCGCCCCCCGGGGAGCAGAGCCCGGGGATCGGGGCGTCCCTTCCTGCTTCTCTCCGTGACTGGTCACGGAGAGAAGAAGGAAGGGATGCCCCGCCCGCAGAGAGCCCGGGGATCGGGGCATCCTTCCTGCTTCTCTCCGTGACTGGTCACAGAGAGAAGAAGGAAGGATGCCCCGCCCCGGGAGCAGAGCCGGGGATCGGGCGCCCCTTCCTGCTTCTCTCCGTGACTGGTCATGGAGAGAAGCAGGAAGGGACGCCCGCCCCTCGGAGCAGAGCCTGGGGATCGGGCGTCCTTCCTGCTTCTCTCCGTGACCAGTCACGGAGAGAAGCAGGAAGGGACGCCTGATCCCGGGCTCTGACTGGTCACGGAGAGAAGCAGGAAGGTACACCCCCTGCGGAGCGCTGCTGGGCATGCCCCGTGGGAGCTTCCCTTCCTCCTCCTCCTCCGCCTCCTACTCCCCCCCCCCCCCCCGCGATCCGGGGCGGGGGGGGGGGAGGGCGTGAGGGGCGGGGCGGGGCCGGGCGAGGGGGCAGGTATTTTTCAACCTTTTCACACTGCAGCCCCCCAGGTGATCAGTGACCGGAATTCCGGCCCTTGGGCCGGTAGAAGTTGGACAGCCCTGGTTTAAACTATCTTGAGGGGTGTATATTGCTTTGAATTCAAAACACCAAAATTTTATTGTCAAAGGCTTTCATGGCCGGAATCACTGTGTTATTGTAGGTATTTTGGGCTATATGGCCATGTTCTAGAAGCATTCTCTCCTGACATTTCACCTGCATTTATGGCAAGCATCCCCAGAGGTTGTGAGACCTAAAATTTGCTTTGTTAATCCACCCATTGTCACCAATGGGAACACTTCTGGGGCTCGTTTCTCTGTTATTTTTCTGGCTATCAGGATGAAACTTGCTATATTTGTAGGACAAATTTTCCAATGTAAGCCCTCCAAGTTTTGGAAGATTTAACTTATGTACTAGTTTTTGGGAATTTAAAAATATTTTATTTTATATATATGGTTTTGTGCATGCGTTGAAATTTATTTTTTTCTGGTTTTTTTGGCCTTTTAAGTCTCTTCTTATGCCCCACCCCACCCCACCCTTCCAGTGTTTTTATGGGTGATGGTCACTCATTGGCCTGATAGGTATATTGTGTCCAAATTTGGTGTCAATTCGTCCAGTGGTTTTTGAGTTCTGTTAATCCCACAAACAAACATTGTTCAGGGTAGTTAAAATGAAACTGACTGTAAAGAGCTCCAGAAAGATCTCTCGGAATTGAGTGAATGGGCAACAAAGTGGCAAATGCATTTTAACCTGAACAAGTGTAAAGTCATGCACATCGGGGCAAAGAACCCCAAACTACACCTACAAATTGATGGGGTCAAAGCTTTCCGAGACAAACCAGAAAGGATCTTTGGGGTCTTGGTGGACAGCTCAATGAAGATGTCTGCCCAGCGCAGCAGCAGTGAAAAAAGCAAATTCTATGCTTGGCATGATCAGGAAGGGAATCGAAAATAGGTCGGCAAATGTTGTATTACCTCTCTACAAATCGATGGTAAGGCCACATTTGGAGTACTGTGTACAATTCTGGTCTCCGCACCTTAAGAAGGATATAACGGGACTGGAAAAGGTACAGAAAAAGGCAACAAGAATGATCCAAGGAATGGGAGGCTCTCTTTACGAAAATCAGGTTGCAACGCCTTGGTCTTTTCAGCCTTGAAAGACGGCGTTTAAGAGGTGACTTGATCGAAGTGTATAAAATCATGCATGGGATAGAAATGGTGAATAAAGAAAAAATATTTTCTTTGTCACAAAACACTAGGACTAGAGGGCACTCCCTGAAGCTCCAAGGTAGGAAAAATTAGGACTAATAAAGGGAAATATTTCTTCACCCAGAGGGTCATTGGGTTATGGAACTCACTTCCAGAAGAGGTTGTGACAGCTGTCAGCCTGAACAACTTCAAGGCAGGATTAGACAGATTCATGGATACCAAGTGTCTCGGTAGTTACTGAAAAGGACATTCAAGTGCCACCTCGGAGTTGGTTGAGGTAGGCAGGATTTCCCTGGGTACTGGTTGTGGGGGTCGGGAGCAGGTCAGGGTTTTGCCCTCCCTTCTGCTCGAGATCCCCGTGTACAACTGGTGGGCCACTGTGTGATACAGAATGCTGGACTAGATGGGCTGAGGTCCGATTCAGCATGGCTCTTCTTATGTTCTTATGTTCTTATGTAAACATTACATTTTTATTTATATAGATATGCATGCAATTGTTTGCTATTTTTTAAAATCTTCCTGGGTCTTTTGCTCACTATTTCCCTTTCACAGAATACATTCACCCACTCCTGTCTTTTTTTTTTTTTGAAGGAACTTGTTCAGCACCAGACCTCCTCCATGGACACTACCATACAGTCCAGAGACAGTTCGGTCTTAATGAAAAACTGAAATATAGCTGTGATGAGGGATATCTTACTACTGGAGGCAACTCAACAGAGGAGGTGCAGTGCCTTCCACAAGGCTGGTCCCTTTCTCCCATGTGTATCAGTAGGTTGATTTACAAGATTTTTTCATTTTTGACTGTCCTATCCTGTCTTGCCTTGTTTAGTCTTTGCTTTGGTTGTGTGTGTGTGTGTGTGTGTGTGTGTGTGTTAAGGTTGCCAACTGTCCCGTATTGTACGTATTTTGGCCCAGAATTCCATGTTCCATTTTTTAAGCTTCTGTCCACGTATTGACGGGACAGTTGGCAGCAGGAGGCGAGGCTCTTTTTGAGGCCTCCTCCTTGTTCTTCATGCCTGCCTGTTGGGTTGTTGCCATGGCGATGCGCAGAGAGCTGAGAGAGAGAGCGCGCGCGCAGGACGGGGATGTCACTTCTGGCACACCGCATGCTCTGCTTATTGGCGGAGCGGAGTCCCTGCCGGTGTCCCTCCTTCCGCAATCGCCTGCACTGGAGGAGGTGGCGCTGGAGGGGCTGGGGAGCATCACCCCAGTGTAGCAGGAAAATCAGGAGTCCCAGAACTCCCAGGCAATACCTTGTCCCTCAGGCAGCGTTTCGTGTGAGCGCAGGTACGAGAAAACGCAACAATTGATACTGTGGTACAATGAAGCCAACTTTATTGACATCAGCTGAGGGAGCCTGCCTTGCATAAAGCTGCAAATATGGCAGAGTGCTGAACAAATCTCAACCCTTGGTTTTTATACAATCAATGGTGGCAAACCTTGGCCCGCCCTTCTTCACACAAATAATTGGTCAGCATTCATGGAACCACATTATACTCTATCCAATCATTAAGGCATTCCTAGGCAAACATTTCTATTTGTTAATAGAGCATTGCGTAGTATTAAATTCTGGATTCCCACAATACATTATCAGCTCTACATGCAGCGTGGTCCCAAGTTGATACTTTTTCGTTAGCCTTTGTTCCTTTGAGCTTGCCAAAGGAAAAGCTCTACCTGTAGCCATCTTCCCAACCATTCAGATATTATTCTTACATCACTGTTGCTGGGCAAGCTGCCTCACTACTCTAAGGCCAATTATGCTATAACTTTTGCTGTATCCTCTCTTCTGGCATCACTTCTGCTAAAAGCATCAATTCTATCTATTCCTTCCTTTTCTTTTGTAAATGATTTCTGGCCAGCAAATCATTCCCACACAATCATCTTTTACAGTTCAAGTGTCCTTTTTCCCTTCCTTACACAA